>JAGIQG010000016.1:19479174-19722215 GCA_024679065.1 Sphyrna mokarran | reverse complement strand
TCCTGGGAATTATAGGCCAGTGAGTCTTACTTCTGTGGTGGGAAAGGTATTGAGAGAATTATTAGGGATAGGATTTATAGTTATTTAGAGAGAAATGAATTGATTGGGGATAGTCAGCATGGTTTCGTGAAGGGTAGGTCATTCCTTACTAACCTCATTGAGTTTTTTGAGAAAGTGACCAGAGAGGTGGATGGGGGTAAGGCGGTTGATGTAGTATATATGGACTTTAGTAAGGCTTTGATAAGGTGGCCCATGGAAGACTTCTACAGAAAATGCAGATGTGTGGAATAGAGGGTGATTTAGCTAATTGGATAGAAATTGGCTGGCAGATAGAAGACAGAGGGTGGTGGTTGATGGGAGATATTCATCGTGAGTTCGTGACGAGTGTGTGCCTCAGGGGTCTGTTTTGGGGCCCCTGCTGTTAGTAATTTTTATAAATGATCTGGATGAGGGTATTGAGGGATGGATCAGTAAATTTGCAGATGATACTAAAGTTGGTGGTGTGGTAGATAGTGAAGAGGGGGGTTTTAGTTTACAGAGTGACTTGGACAAGTTGCAGAGCTGGGCCGAGAGTGCAAATGGAGTTTAATGTGGAAAAGTGTGAGGTAATGCACTTTGGCAGGCACAATAAAGTGTATAGAGTATAGGGCTAATGGTAGGGCTCTTAATAGTGTTGAGGAACAGAAGGATCTTGTGTATTGTCAATAGATCCCTGAAAGTGGCAGTCAAGTGGATAAAGTTGTTAAGAAGGCTTAGGAGTCTTAGCTTTTATTGGAGGGGGATTGAATTTAGGGCCGCAGCATCATGTTTGGCAGCTGTACAAAACTCTAGTGCGGCCGCACTTGGAGTATTGTGTGCAGTTCTGTTCGCCACATTATAAGAAAGATGTGGAGGCATGGGAGGGGTACAGAGGAGGTTTACTAGGATGTTGCCTGGTATGGAGGGCAGGTCCTATGAAGAGAGGTTGAAGATTTGAGGTTGTTTTCGTAGAAGGAGGCGGCTAAGGGGGATCTTATTGAAACATATAAGATAATTAGAGGTTTGGATAGGGTGGACAGTGATAGCCTTTTTCCTAGGATGGAAAAAGCTAGCACGAGGGGACACAAATTTAAATTAAGGGGTATGAGTTATAGGACGGATATCAGAGGTAGGTTCTTTACTCAAAGAGTGATTAGGGAGTGGAATGCCCTGCCTGCAGCTGTTGTAGATGCGCCAAGTTTGGTGGCGTTTAAGAGGTTAGTTGATAAGTATATGGATGAGAAGGGAATGGTTTAGTTAGGAGGGGCATTGCTTTTTATTTTGGTCGGCACAACATCGAAGGCCGAAGGGCCTGTTCTGTGCTGTATTGTTCTATGTTCTATGTTCTATGAGGCCGAAGGGCCTGTTCTGTGCTGTAATGTTCTATGTTCTATAAGGATTGGTTAGTAAATTTGCTGATGACACCAAAATCGGAGGAGTGGTAGATAGTGAAGAGGGGTGTTATAGTTTGCAGAGAGACTTGGACAAGTTGCAGAGCTGGGCCGAGAGGTGGCAAATGGAGTTTAATGCGGAGAAGTGTGAGGTAATTCACTTTGGCAGGAATAACAAATGTGTAGAGTATAGGGCTAATGGTAGGACTCTTAATAGTGTTGATGAACAGAGGGATCTTGGTGTATATGTGCATAGATCCCTGAAAGTTGGCAATCAAGTCGATAAGGTTGTTAAGAAGGCATACGGAGTCTTAGCTTTTATTGGTAGGGGGATTGAATTTCGGAGCCGCAACGTCATGTTGCAACTGTACAAAACTCTAGTACGGCCAGACTTGGAGTATTGTGTATAGTTCTGGTCCCCACATTATAAGAAAGATGTGGAGGCATTGGAGTGGGTACAGAGGAGGTTTACCAGGATGTTGCCTGGTATGGAGGGCAGGTCTTATGAAGAGAAGCTGAGGGATTTGAGGTTGTTTTCGTTAGAAAGAAGGCGGCTAAGAGGAGACCTTATTGAAACATATAAGATGATTAGAGGTTTAGATAGGGTGGACGGTGATAGCCTTTTTCCTAGGATGGAGAAAGCTAGCACGAGGGGACATAGCTTTAAATTAAGGGGTGGTAGTTATAGGACGGATGTCAGAGGTAGGTTCTTTACCCAGAGGGTGGTAAGGGTATGGAATGCCCTGCCTGCTGCAGTTGTAGATGCGCCAAGTTTGGTGGCGTTTAAGAGGTTAGTAGATAAGTTTATGGATGAAAAGGGAATGGTTTAGGTTAGAGGGTCATCGCTTTTTCTTAATTGGTCGGTGCAACATCGACGGCCGAAGGGCCTGTTCTGCGCTGTAATGTTCTATGTTCTATGTTCTATGAGTCCAAAGGAAGAAAATGTCATTGGTGTATCGAGTGTATAGCCTCTGTTGAAGGTCCTGTGCGGTGAAGAAGTCTTATTCAAGTCTGTGCATGAAGATGTTAAGAACTCAGTAAGAATTTAGCAACACCAATTTTCAATCCAATCGATTTATTTGATAGTAAATCTGCGAGCTTTCAATACTCTCTCTGTGTCTTCGTCAGGCAAATGCAGTGTTCTGGTCTGCAATAGCACACATCAGCACAAACATTCAGAAATTGCTGATTAGAATGCGAATCCTTGCATCTAACCTGCTATTCAAGTGTTAAAATGGCTAACAATGTGTGTGAAGGGAATCCTGAGCATTGGTTAGAGAATTGTGTATTCATAAACATGCCGGATCATAGACATGGACGACATCATCAAACGTGACAATACCATTCACCAGGTACACGGTACATACTCTTGCAACTAGGCCAACGTTGTCTACCTAATACGTTGCAAGAAAGGATGTCCCGAAACATGGTACACTGGGGAGACCATGCAGACACTACAACAGCGGATGAATGAGCATCGCTCAACAATTACCAGGCAAAACAGTTCCCTTCCTGTGGGCGAACATTTCTGCAGTCATGGGCATTCGGCCTCCGACCTGCGGGTAAATGTTCTTCAAGGGGGCTTTCGTGATACACGACAGCGCAGAGTCGCTGAGCAGAGACTGATAGCCAAGCTCCGCACACATGAGGACGGTCTTAACAGGGATCTTGGCTTCATGACACACTATCTGTAACCCCCGTAACTTGCCTGGGTTAGCAAAAAACCTCACTTACTGTGCTGTCTGGAGAAAATACACAATTCTCTAACCAATGCTCAGGATTCCCTTCACACACATTGTTAGCCAGTTTAACACTTGAATAGCAGGTTAGATGTAAGGATTCGCATTCTAATCAGCAATCTCTGACTGTCTGTGCTGATGTGTGCTATTGCAGACCAGAACACTGCATTTGCCTGACGAAGACACAGAGAGAGTGTTGAAAGCTCGCAGATTTACTATCAAATAAATCAGTTGGATTGAAAATTGGTGTTGCTAAATTCTTACTGAGTTCTTACCACCCCAGTCCAATGTCGGCATCTTTGCATCATGAAGATGTTGGCATATTGAGGTGCAAATTTGGTCCCCACGGTTGTTCGTGTGTCTGGATGAAAAACTGGTTGTTGAAGGTGAAGACATTGTGGTCCAGGATAAAGCGGATGAGTTGTAAAATTGCATCTGGAAACTGGCAGTTGTCAGCGTTGAGCACTGAGGCAGTTGCAGCGATGCCATCATCGTGGGAGATGTCTGTGTAGAGCACCAAGATATCCATTGTGACGAGGAATGTCCCTGGTTCAACTGCTTCACGTGTGCTGAGTTTCCGTTGGAAGTCCGTACTGTTGCGGCAAAAGCTTGTCGTAACATTACGGACCTTCATTGTCCAGTGTTTCCCCAGAGCAGAAAAGCTACGACATCTGCTCTGGAGTTTTCAACATGCCATCGATGAAGACAAACTTCTTGCCAAGGCCATCCTCACAACCTCAGTTCTTGCCTTCAAACAACTGCACAACCTCAAACAGACCATTGTTTGCAGCAAACTACCCAGCCTTCAGGAGAACAGTGACCTCACAACACTGCCACAGCCACCTCTGCAAGATATACAAGATCATTGACACGGATGCCATCATCTCTCATGAGAACACCGTTCACCAGTTACGTGGTACATACTCCTGCAACTCGACCAATATTATCTACAGGCCCTGTTCCTCGGATGCCTTTTAAAAGACTTAGTTAATGAGTTCCAGCTGGGCAAGCCACTGCCTGTTACTAGAGGATTTCATACTCAATGAACTCCACAGGTGATTCCCCACAGACTTCATGGAGGTTATCATATTGAGTGGGAGTGTATGAGTGAGGGTGTAAATGAAATGAGTGTATGAACCCTGAGCAGCTGCTGGATGGAGGCAAGGACCTTGTTCTGATCTGAGCCAGACCTGGAGCTGAGTTACCAAATTGACATATTTCTACATGCTGTCTCAGTGATGGAAAAGGGATTGGCTGAAATGAAGGTGACACCAGGGAGGCATTTTGTTCTGACTGAATCATCTGTTTCAGCTGTATGAGGTATGGGAAATGTGAGCATTTTCTGAGACATTGTTGAGTTGAACAAAGTTCACAGAGGATAGGCTGAAAGGCTCCAGTTTTCCTTGTGATGCTATAACTGAGGTTATACAGCAGCCAATCACCTCAACCTCATTGGTATTTAAACTTGACTGATCCATATCAACAATAGATGTTGCAGCAGATGAGGGCGAACAATTACAATTTCCACTGACAATTACAGAGGGGGTCACTCAAACAACAGAAACCTGAATTTATAGAGAACTGACAATTTCTGAAAAAGACAAGTTTTTCATTTTGCACTCAAAGAACAAAGAAAATTACAGCACAGGAACAAGTCCTTCAGCCTTGCAAGCTTGTGCCAATCATGATGCTCTAACTAAACTAAAAAAAAGCCTTCTACCCTTAGAACATAGAACATAGAACATTACAGCACAGAACAGGCCCTTCGGCCTTCGATGTTGTGCCGACCAAAATAAAAAGCAATGCCCCTCCAAACTAAACCATTCCCTTCTCTTCCATATACTTATCAACTAACCTCTTAAACGCCACCAAACTTGGCGCATCTACAACAGCTGCAGGCAGGGCATTCCACTCCCTAATCACTCTTTGAGTAAAGAACCTACCTCTGATATCCGTCCTATAACTCATACCCCTTAATTTAAAGCTGTGTCCCCTCGTGCTAGCTTTCTCCATCCTAGGAAAAAGGCTATCACTGTCCACCCTATCTAAACCTCTAATCATCTTATATGCTTCAATAAGATCCCCTCTTAGCCGCCTCCTTTCTAACGAAAACAACCTCAAATCCTTCAACCTCTCTTCATAGGACCTGCCCTCCATACCAGGCAACATCCTGGTAAACCTCCTCTGTACCCTCTCCAATGCCTCCACATCTTTCTTATAATGTGGGGACCAGAACTGCACACAATACTCCAAGTGCGGCCGCACTAGAGTTTTGTACAGTTGCAACATGATGCTGCGGCTCCTAAATTCAATCCCCCTACCAATAAAAGCTAAGACTCCATATGCCTTCTTAACAACTTTATCCACTTGACTGCCTACTTTCAGGGATCTATTGACACATACACCAAGATCCTTCTGTTCCTCAACACTATTAAGAGCCCTACCATTAGCCCTATACTCTACACATTTATTGTTCCTGCCAAAGTGCATTACCTCACACTTTTCCACATTAAACTCCATTTGCCACCTCTCGGCCCAGCTCTGCAACTTGTCCAAGTCACTCTGTAAACTAAAACACCCCTCTTCACTATCTACCACACCACCAACTTTAGTATCATCTGCAAATTTACTGATCCATCCCTCAATACCCTCATCCAGATCATTTATAAAAATTACAAACAGCAGGGGCCCCAAAACAGACCCCTGAGGCACACCACTCGTCACCGAACTCCACGATGAATATCTCCCATCAACCACCACCCTCTGTCTTCTATCTGCCAGCCAATTCCTAATCCAATTAGCTAAATCACCCTCTATTCCACACATCTGCATTTTCTGTAGAAGTCTTCCATGGGCCACCTTATCAAACGCCTTACTAAAGTCCATATATACTACATCAACCGCCTTACCCCCATCCACCTCTTTGGTCACTTTCTCAAAAAACTCAATGAGGTTAGTAAGGCATGACCTACCCTTCACAAAACCATGCTGACTATCCCCAATCAATTCATTTCTCTCTAAATAACTATAAATCCTATCCCTAATAATTCTCTCCAATACCTTGCCCACAACAGAAGTAAGACTCACTGGCCTATAATTCCCTGGAAGGTCTCTCTTCCCCTTCTTAAACAATGGGACCACATTCGCTATCCTCCAGTCCTCCGGAACCACACCCGTAACCAACGAGGACCTGAAGATCAGAGCCAGAGGCTCTGCAATCTCCTCTCTTGCCTCCCAGAGAATCCTAGGGTAAATCCCGTCCGGCCCAGGGGACTTATCCAACTTCAAACCCTCGAGAATTTCTAACATATCCTCCCTATCTACTACAATACTTCCCAATTTGCAACCCTGTACCTCAGTGTTCTCCATAGCTACATTTCCAGCACTCTGCGTGAATACCGAAGAGAAATATTTATTCAGTGCCTCACCAATCTCTTCAGGCTCCACGCACAACTTCCCACTGCTGTCTATGACTGGCCCTAATCTTGCCCTAACCAATCTTCTATTCTTAACATATCGAAAGAAAGCTTTAGGATTCTCCTTAATCCTATCAGCCAACATCTTCTCGTGTCTTATCAGCCAACACCTTACTCGGTCTGTACCTCTCTACTTCCTCCCTATTCATTTACTCATCCAGATGCTTTTTAAATGTTGCTAATGTGTCTGCTTCCATCACATTCTCTGGTAGCATATTTCAGGTACCCACCACTTTCTATGTGAAAAAAATTCCCCTGCACATTTCCCTTAAACTTTTCTCCCTCTCACCTTGAACCTTGTAATTGACATTTCCATCTTATGAAAAAGCCTCAGACCATCCACCCTGATTGTGCTTACAGGCATTGCTTGGATAATGTACTAGTTGATGGTGACTAACAGTTAACTGCCAAAGATTGTTTGCAAATTTAAACCAGACAGCATGAATTTGATTGGTCCAGGTATTGCCCTAAGGGAAGAACCAGTGAATGGCAGTTACATATTTTGTTTATCTGAAACAGACACAATGGCCCATAACTGGCCTGTAATATGTGGCATGCTGTTGCTGTGGTTAGCACTGCTACCTCACAGTGCCAAGGGCCCAGGCTCGATTCCCGGCTTGTCTCACTGACTGTGTGGAGTTTGTACGCTCTCCCTGTGAATGCATGGGTTTCCTTCAGGTGCTCCAGTTTCCTCTCACTGTCCAAAGATGTGCGGGTTAGGTGGATTGGCCATGCTAAATTGCTCTTTCGTATCAGGGGGACCAGCTAGAATAAATGCATGAGGTTATGGGGATAGGGCTAGGCGGGATTGTGATCAGACTCGATGAACCAGATGGCCTCCTTCTGCACTGTGGGGATTCTATGAACATCTGCAGACTGGCAGATTTCCACTCTCGATAGACTTATCCTCGCTATAATTGGTGTAATTGCACAGCTGCTATCTTCACAACCTTCCTCATTCAGACTGGGATGACAGGAGCTGTGTAGCTCACTCTCAGCAGCATCAATGCAGAGCAATTGAGAACGCTCCCCTTTCACAGTGGTGGCTGCTGTAAAGGTGATATTTGAAGGGACAAGAGAGCAGGTAAGTTTCACTGGTTTAGTAAGAGGGGGTTAATTGGACAGGAGAGGTTGAGCAATGTGGGATGTGGGGGGTGCGGGGGGGGGGGGGGGGGGGGGGGGGGTGTCCCGGACTGGAATGATTGGTGGGTGTTCTGCAGCAGAAAGGGGGTCCTGGACTGGAGTGGGGCTGAGTTTGGACCAGACTGGACTGGAGCGGAAGGGCGGTTGGGGGGGTGGCGGATGTTGCAGTGGAGCGTACCAGAGAGAAATGGTCAGAATTATCCATTTAAATCAATTCTGTCAGATGGTTCCCAGTGCAATTGTCCAGAGGAATTTAGCACTCCTGGGCAATTGCTAGGTTTCCAAAGGGCTTCCCCAGAGCATCATTGGGATATTCCCCCAGAATGTCACATGGGGAATCTGAAAAGTATGGGCCAGTGTCTGTTCTTTCTGTCTGTGTTTTAACATGTGCAGCTTCCAGCATAAATAAAAACTGTCCACTGCCCAACTAGCTCAGTACATTGTCCAACTAGCTCAGTACATTGTCCAACTAGCTCAGTACATTGTCCAACTAGCTCAAGTACATTGTCCAACTAGCTCAGTACATTGCCCAACTAGTACAGACAGTACAGCAAGAGTCTCTTAAGATTGCGGTCGTAACTTTGAACCCTGCCTTGGGTGCCATTCTTTTTTCCATAACGTTCAAGGCTATGGGCCAAGCACTGGCAAGTGGGATTAGGTGGATGGATCAGGGCCTTTCATGCATCGGTATGATGGGCCGAAGGACGTCTTCTGTAGTATAGCATTCTGTGAGCCCATCTGACAATCTGGAGTTAGTCATCAGTGTAATTTTTGTGGTGTTTTTTTGATTGTTCTTATGAATGCAGACAAAAGCTTTCAACAAAATGTATTTTTACAGCAATATTCTTCTCTACAACCAAACAATTGTTTATGTACAACCTTTCACTTGTAAAAGATCACAGAAGTATTTCATAGGAATATTATCAAATAAAACTTAACACAAACTACTGAAGGAGAGATCAGGATAGGTGTGTTTGAGTCAGTGTGCGTGAGATCATCCTGACAGACAATCAGAGAAATAAAGTAACTGTGAAGCTGTCGGATTGTCTTAAAAATACCCAGCTGCTCCCCTACTGTCCTTACCTGGCCTGCACGTGACCCACACAATGGTTACAATGGCACCACTACCTGAGCGTTCCTCTCCAAGTCACTCATCAGCCTGATTTGGAAATATATCGGCCGTTCCTTCACTGTTGTTGGGTCAGAATCCTGGAACTCCTTTCCTAATAGCAGTGTGGATGTACCTACACCCCAAGGACCGCAGTGGTTCCAGTAGGCAGATCACCAACACCTTTTCAAGAGCTGCTAGAGATGGACAATAAATACTGACCAAGCCAGTGAAGCCCACTTCTGATGACTGAATTAAAAAATTCTATCTGCGATGTTTTAACAAGCCGTCCAGTGACGATTGTTGGAACTATTACAAACAGATATGTTTCAGCTTTCTCCACATGCTATGAATGAATCTAAAATAGCTCATGTGGCACTTTGGAAAACAAAATACTTCTAAATGGGCAGAAAAAAATATTTTAAAAATATCTTTTAGATCATAGGTTCCAACACATTAATTCCCTGTCTCAGTAATCACATGTAAGCTCAATGTTTGGAAAATATTTAAACTCTCCGATTATGATATCTGATAGTCTTAAATATTTCAACCCAAGGGAAAAGTGATTTGACTGAAGTCCTGTCTTTCCGTGTGTGACTAACTGAACAGCTGAATGATTTGAATAGTTACAGTCCTGTCACTCATCAGCTCAATAGTTCTCTGCTCTCAGATGAACATATCACAAATTTCACAGCGGACTTCTTCTCAGTGTTTTGCCTGTTGTAAATCCTCGAATAACAGCACCCAAAAACAAATAACTTGATCATTATTAAATTGCTGTTTGTGGGATTGTGCTGTGCACAAATTGGCTGCTGTATTTTGTACTTTACAATAGTCACTGTACTTCAGAAGTCATTCATTGGCTGTAAAGTGCTTTGCACCAACTTGGGACCCTGACTAGTGCTATAGGAATACAGTTTTGTTCTTGATTTTATTATCTAACCAATAAATCATGTGATTTAGTGCTGCTCTTTACCTATGGAGGATATTTTATTACATGCTGAAGGAATTCTAACATGACTGATGTTACTCTTGTCTACCTTTTTCCATCAGGAAAAAGATATGAAAAATCTGAGGACACATACAATTGACTCAAGAACAGCTTTTTCCTTTTGCCATCAGACTTTTGAATGGATCTATGTTGCATTAAGCTGAACTTTCTCTACACTCTAGCTATGACTGTAACACTACATTCTGCACTCTTTCCTTTTCTTCTCTGTGTGATATGCTTTATCTGTATCGCATGCAAGAAGCAATACTTTTCACTATATGCTAATAATGTGACAATAATAAATCAAATCAAATATTATGAAAGCTGGGACAACTTCTAATAATAACTGATTTAGATAACATTTTAAATGTAATGAAATATCCTCCATAGGCAAAGAGCAGCACTAAGTCACATGATTTATTGATTAGATAATAAAATAGAATCAATACAATATAGAAGGAGGCCATTTGGCCCATTGCGCCTGTACTGACAACAGTCCCTCTATTCCTATAACCCCACATTTTTACCCTGCTAATTCCCCGAAACTAGGGTCAATTTAGCTTGGTCAATCAATCTAACCCGCACATCTTTGGATCGTTGGAGGAAACTGGAGCATCTGGAGGAAACTCATGCAGACAAGGCGAGAATGTGCAAACTCCCCACAGCAACCTAAGCTGGAAATTATGCTGTGAGGCAAGATGCTAACCAGTGTTCCAATGTGCTGTCTTGGCCATCCTGGTCAAAGAAGTATGTATGAGGGAGTGTTTTAAAGAAGGAAAGCAAGAGGGGAGGCAGAGAGGTGCAAGGAGGAGCTTGGGGACTTGGGCATGGCCACCAATGGTGCAGCAATTATAATTGAGGATGTAAAAAAGGCCAGAATTAGAGGAGTGTAGCTATCACAGCACACAGGCTGACTTCACACTTGGCTTCATACACTCACACAGTAGATAGGTTGCCAGAGAGGGGGGGAGAAAGAGAGAGAGAGAGGGAGAGAGAGAGAGAAAGAAGCATCCAAAAGGAGAGGAGCAAGTGGACTAGGGAGAGGTGTCCCTACCTGCTGTCATCTACCAGAATCAGTTTATCCATTTTTACCATGAGACAATGTCCCAAGCAATGGTTTCAGACAGTTTATCTCAAACTCTGTATTAGCATTTCTGAGTGCAGAAAAAAAGGCTAACATGTAATACACATGTAAGTCATATTTCTATATCACCTTCATCAAAGTGTTTTACAGCCAATGATACATTTTTGGAGTGTCTTCACTGTTGTAATGTCTTTGCTCATGGAGAATCTGTGTCCTGAAAATAACAATAAAAATATTTCCTTTTCCATTTCTTGCTATTTTCCTCTTTAATTAAAGTTTCGTCCCTCACTTTCTACAGTTCCATCTAACAAAAGTCTCTGACAGCTGAATGTGTTGGAATAGAGAAGAGCTGTGTCTCACACACACTGTAATCAACACCTGATCCCTGCTTTCCACCCAAACCCTACATCCATTCTGTACCTCACTGAATTTCGGAGCAGCTGCTTCCAGTTGCTCCTCTGTCCTGTGCACATGTGAGTCACTGCTTCCAGATGAGCTCTCAGATGTCTGGAACCTCTCAGTTATCCGTGTTAATGCGTTCTCCAGAGATCCCATCCTTTGCTCATGCATTTTTGACAGTGTGAGCAGCATTTGAGATATGTCCTGATGGAGACTCTTACACACGCAACAATTGCCCTCTGGTCTCTGTCCTCTCTCCCCTGACTTTATCCCCTCCATCTCCTTCCCCAGGTGACTGGTGTCCAGGGACAGCTGCTCCAACTGCTTCCAGAGCCCCTCCTGCCCCAGCAGCAGTCTGTCCACCTTCTTGTTCACACTGTCCAGTTTAATGTTGACCACGTTCAAATCGTTGCTGAGTGAATTGCTGAAATGGGCCGCACTCAGCTTCTTTACAGTCGCCATGGTGCCTCGGAAACGAAGGGATGTCCCAGCGCTGTTCACCGGCTTCCCTCAATGATAGTGCCTCAATGCACTTTGCAGAGACCAAACAAGAGGGTGGAGAAAATAGCCAGGCCACATTCCAGCTGTATCAAGCACTCAATTCCAAATATAGTTCGGCAGCTCTTCCCACCCTCCTGTGTTTGCTTCCATTGTGTGTAGGTTACATTCTTCCCTGTGCTGAGGAATCCCTGGCTGATATTTACTGTCAGAACTGTGCATGTGTCAGTTGCTCTTGCTCTGACTTTCATTCCCTTCAACCCCTTGTCAAAACACAGTCCTCAGGTTCAGGCCTATGTAGGCCTCTGGGAAGCAGGAGACTGTAGTGTGACAAGTTGGCATGATCTCAGGGAATGCCTAGCTGTGCCAGGAGTGCAGAACACAATGTATCTTTTGTATTATTTACGGTTTAATAACAGCTGAAGTGCAGATCATGAACACATAAGGTCTATTATTGAAAAGTAGGTTACAAAAGTAAACTACCCCGTAATGGGCACCAGGAGCCAGTGTGTGATTGAGAGGAGATTATTTCTATACAGCCTTCAACATCTCAAAGTACTTTAAAACAAAAGAAATGTTTAGCAAAATCAAATTGCACTTATTATAAAAAGAAAAACAACAAAAAAAGTACAGCACAGGAACAGGTCCTTTGGCTCACCAAGCCTACGCTGACATATGACACTCTTCTGAACTAAAGACCTTTTGTCTCTTCACAGTCCATACCCCTCTATTCACAGCCTATTCATCTATCTGTCAAGATGCCTTTTAAATATTATTATCATATCTGCTTCTGCCATCTTGTCTGGCAGTGCATTCCAGGCACTTACCACCCACTGTGTAAAAAAATGTGCCTCTCAAATCTCCTTTAAACTTTTCCCCTTTTACCTTAAACCTATATCCTCTTGCAATTGACATTTCTACCTTAAGAAAAAGACTTCAACTATCGATTCTTTCTTTGTCTCTCATAATTTTGTAAACTTCTCTCAGGCTGCCCCAAGCCTCTGATAACCAAATGAAAACAAACCAAGTTTCTCCAATCTCTCCTCATAGCTAATACCCTCCAAACCAGGTAACATCCTGGTAAACCTTTTCTGCACCTTCTCCAAAGCCTCCACATCCTCCTGGTAGTTGGCGACAACACAATATTCCAAATGTGGCCTAACTAAAATTTTATACAGCTGCAAAATGACTTGCCAATTTTTATACTCCATGCTTCGACTGATGAAGGCTAGCATGCCATACTCCATGATGTGCAAGTGCCGGTGTTGGACTGAGGAGGGGGGCACAGTAAGAAATCTCACAACACCAGATTGGACTCCACTCACTTGATGAAGGAGCAGTACTCCAAAAGCTCATGATATCAAATATACCTGTTGGACTTTAACCAGGTGGAGTGGGACTTCCTATTACATTCCTTCTTGACTACCTTATCTACTGCACTGCCACTTTCAAGGAACTATGGACTTGAACACTTCAATTTCTCTGTATGGCAATACTTGTAAAGATTGTGCCATTTACTATATTCTTCCCACTTGCATTAGACCTTCCAAAATGCATCACTTGCATTTGTCTGGATTAAATTTCATCTGCCATTTCTCTGCCCAAATCTCCTGCCTATCTATATCTTGCTGTATCCTCTGGTAACCCTCCTCGCTATTAAGAAACATGACAGCCAATTTGTACACAGCAAGCTTTCAAACCAAATAATGATCATGGAATGTGTTTTAACAATGTTGATTGAGGGATGAATATTGACTGAGACACTAGGGAGAAGTCTCCTGTTCCTCATCAAAACAGTGCAATGGGAAAATTTATATGCTTCTAGGAGGGCGGATGGGAACTCGGATGTAATGCTCAATCTGAAAGGTGGCTCCCACATTGAGTTTCAGTAATTGGAGCGAGCACCCCAGGGAACAGTGAGGGAGCCAGGACACTAATGTAACTGGTAAGTACCGGCCCTATAAGCCATTGATCAATGTTGCCTCAGTATAACTACAATCATAGCCTGATAATAGCTAAATCTTCCTTTCACTCACTGAACCCTCATTATTTCAGTCTTACTCAATTGCACTCATTCTGTCTCTGTCTCTTTCGTCACCCTCTTCATCTCTCTCCCCATCTCCCACTTTCTGTCTCTGTTCTCAAACTTTTACTTCCTTCTTCTTTCCATCATTCATCTCATTTCATCAGTCTTTTCAACACTCTCACAGAATTATTCTAACTTGGGTCTCACACATTAATTTTCACTCTCTCCATCATTGCTCACACTCTCCCTCACACACAATTTCTCAATTTCAAACTCTCATTTCATCAGTCTCACTCTCTTACTCACACCCAGACACTCCCCAATCTTTCTCATTAATTCTCTCTCTCATAAATACTCTTTCCTTAATTCTTCTTCTCTCATTCAATCATAAGAAAATTAGATAAAATATACCATACTTTACAGATAATGTTCCAGACATCATCATTCCTGGGTCTGTTCTGCCTTTCTAGGGGACTGCGACAAGTGATGAGGGAACCAACAAGAAAAATATATTTTGCTTATCCTCAGTAACCTGCCTACTGTAGATGCATTGTCCATGACAGTATCAGTAGGAGTGATCACTGCACAGCCCTTATGGGGATGGAGTCTCAATTCCACACTCAGAATACCTTGTGTGGCATTACCACTGTGTTAAATGGGATAGACTTTGAACAGATCTAGCAGGTCAATGCTGGATATACATGGCGAGGGGACACAGCTTTAAATTAAGGGGTATGAGTTATAGGACGGATATCAGAGGTAGGTTCTTTACTCAAAGAGTGATTAGGGAGTGGAATGCCCTGCCTGCAGCTGTTGTAGATGCGCCAAGTTTGGTGGCGTTTAAGAGGTTAATTGATAAGTATATGGAAGAGAAGGGAATGGTTTAGTTTGGAGGGGCATTGCTTTTTATTTTGGTCGGCACAACATCGAAGGCCGAAGGGCCTGTTCTGTGCTGTAATGTTCTATGTTCTATGTTCTATGAAATGCTGTGTGTCTCTCACCTACAATCCATAATCTCATGACCTGACATATCCCCCACTCTATCATTAGCACCAAGCCAGGAGATCAACCCTGGTTCAATATACAGTGCAGAAGGGAATGTCAAGAGCAACATCAGAGATGTCTAAAAATGAGACGTCAACCTGGTGAAGCTACGACACTACTTGTGTGCCAAACAGCAGAAGCAGCAAATAATTCAGTGATTCTACAACCAACAGATCATATAGTCATGAAGATATACAGCACAGAAACAGGCCCTTTGGTTGAACTTGTCCATGCCAGCCAGGTTTCCTGAACTGTACAAGTGCCATTTGCCTGTTTTTGGCCCATATTCCTCTAAACCTTTCCCATCAATGTACCGATCCAAATGTATTTTAAATGTTGTAATTGTACCCACCTCCACCATCTCTTCTGGTAGCTCATTCTATATACGCACCACCATCTGTGTGAAAAAGTAGCCTTTCTGGATCCTTTTTGTATCTCTCCCCTCTCACCGTAAACCTATGTCCTCTGGTTGTGGGTTCCCCTACCCTGGGGAAAAGACCTTATCTATTCACCTTATCTATGCCCTTCATGATTTTATAAACCTCTATAAGGTCCAGGGTAAAAAAAATCCCAACCTTTCCAGCCTCTCCTTATAATTCAAACATAGAACATAGAACATAGAACATTACAGCACAGAATAGGCCCTTCGGCCTTCGATGTTGTGCCGACCAAAATAAAAAGCAATGCCCCTCCAAACTAAACCATTCCCTTCTCTTCCATATACTTATCAATTAACCTCTTAAACGCCACCAAACTTGGCGCATCTACAACAGCTGCAGGCAGGGCATTCCACTCCCTAATCACTCTTTGAGTAAAGAACCTACCTCTGATATCCGTCCTATAACTCATACCCCTTAATTTAAAGCTGTGTCCCCTCGTGCTAGCTTTCTCCATCCTAGGAAAAAGGCTATCACTGTCCACCCTATCTAAACCTCTAATCATCTTATATGCTTCAATAAGATCCCCTCTTAGCCGCCTCCTTTCTAACGAAAACAACCTCAAATCCTTCAACCTCTCTTCATAGGACCTGCCCTCCATACCAGGCAACATCCTGGTAAACCTCCTCTGTACCCTCTCCAATGCCTCCACATCTTTCTTATAATGTGGCGACCAGAACTGCACACAATACTCCAAGTGCGGCCGCACTAGAGTTTTGTACAGTTGCAACATGATGCTGCGGCTCCTAAATTCAATCCCCCTACCAATAAAAGCTAAGACTCCATATGCCTTCTTAACAACTTTATCCACTTGACTGCCTACTTTCAGGGATCTATTGACACATACACCAAGATCCTTCTGTTCCTCAACACTATTAAGAGCCCTACCATTAGCCCTATACTCTACACATTTATTGTTCCTGCCAAAGTGCATTACCTCACAACCTTCCAGTCCTAGTAACATCTTTGTAAATCTTTTTTGTGCCCTTTCTAGTTTAACAGCATCCTTCCTATAGCAAGCTGACCAGTAGTCCAAATGTAACCTTACCAATGTCTTGTACAGTTGTAACATAACGTCCCAACTTCTGCATTCAATGCTCTGACCAATAAAGACAAATGTGCCAAATACCTTCTTCACCATCCTGTGCACCTGCAACACCACTTTCAAAGAACTATATACTACACCCCTAGATCTCTCTGTTAGACAGCACTCCCCAGGGCCTTACCCAGTAAGTCCTGCCCCAGTTCATCTTACCAAAATGCAAAATCTCGCATTTATCTGAATTAAACTCCATCTGCCATACCTCGGCCCACTGGCCCAGTTGATCAAGATCCTGTCTTAAATGACCTTTTTCACCATCCACTACAACCACCAAATTTTGTGTTATCCGCAAATTTACTAACCATGCCTTCTATATTCTCATCCAAGTCATTTATATGAATGACAGATAACAGTGGACACAACATCACTGTAGCACACCACTGGTTACAGGCCTCCAGTATGAAAACAACCCCTGCTACCACCCCCTGTCTCCTATCAGCAAGCCAATTCGTATCCAGTTGGCTAGTTGTCCCTGGATCCCATGTGATCTAAAATTACTGACCAGTCTACCATGCAATACCTTGTTGAAGGCCTTGCTAAGTCCATGTAGACAACATCTATAGAACATAGAACATAGAACATTACAGCGCAGAACAGGCCCTTCGGCCTTCGATGTTGCGCCGACCAATTAGGAAAAAGCAACGACCCTCTAACCTAAACCATTCCCTTTTCGTCCATAAACTTATCTACTAACCTCTTAAACGCCACCAAACTTGGCGCATCTACAACTGCCGCAGGCAAGGCATTCCATACCCTAACCACCCTCTGGGTAAAGAACCTACCTCTGATATCTGTCCTATAACTACCACCCCTTAATTTAAACCTGTGTCCCCTCGTGCTAGCTTTCTCCATCCTAGGAAAAAGGCTATCACTGTCCACCCTATCTAAACCTCTAATCATCTTACATGTTTTATATCTACCTCACTGTCCTCATCTGTTTTCTTAGTCACCCTTTCAAAGCCTCCATCAAATTTATAAGACGCTATTCCTCACTCACAAAGCCATGCTGAGTATCTCTAATCGGGTCCTGCCTGTCCAAATCCATGTAGATCCCGAATCTCAGAACCCCCTCCAACAGATAACTTATCAGTGATGTTAAGCTCAGTAGTCTGTGGTTCCCTAGCTTTTCTCTGCTTCTTTCTTAAATAATGGCACAACATTTGCCTCCCTCCAGTCTTCCGGCACCATGGCTGTCGATGGTACAAATATCTCCGCAAGGTGCCTCACAATTTCTTCCTCAGCTTCCTGCACTGTCCTGAGATACACTTGATCAGATCCTGGAGATTTATCTATCTTAATGCATTTAAGACCTCCAGCATTTCCTCTTCTGTAATATGGTTTCAAAACATCACTATTGACTTTTCCAAGTTCCCTAGCTTCCATGCCTTGCTCCATGGTAAATATTGATTGGTTTAGGATGCCACCCACTTCCTATGGCTTCACATATAGACAATATTGTTGATCTTTAAGAGGTCCTATCCTCTCCTTAGTTACTACTTTGCCCTGAATATACTTGTAACATCACTGTAGTTTCTTCTTTACCTTCTCTGCTAAAGCTATCTCATGTACCCTTTTTTGCCTTCCTGATTTCCCTTTTAAATATACCCCTACACCGTCTGTACTTGGGGATTCACTTGATCCCAGATGCCTAAACCTGACATATGCTTTCTCCTTTTTATTGACCAAACCCTCAATATAGCTAGTCATCCAGTGTTCCCTACTCCTGTCAGCCCTGCCCTTTACACCAAAATGCTGGCCCTCTACTTTCATTATCTCTCTTTTGAAAGCCTCCTACCTGCCAGACACTCCTTTATTTGTGAACAGTCTCTGCCAAACAATTATTGCAAGTTCCTGCCTAATACAATCAAAATTGGGCTTGCCCCAATTTAGAACTGTGGACAAGACCTATTCTTCTCCATAACTATTTTAAAACTAATAGAATTATAGTCACTGGTCTCAAAGTTCTTTCCCATTAACACTTCAGTCACTTGCCGTGCCTTATTTCTTAAGAAGTTGGGTTTGGCCCCTTCCTTTGTAGAGCCAAATACATATTGATTGAGGGTTTTCCCCTGAACACACTTAACAAATTACTCTCCATCCAAACTCTTAACACTATGACACTCCCAGTCTATGTTTGGGAAGTTATAGTCTTCCACAATTGTAACCCTATTATTTTTATGATCTCCCTACATATTTTTTCTGCAAATTCCTGTTGGCTTTGGGGGCAGGGAGAAGGGGGGGTTGCTATCATGCAATACCACCAATGTGATATCCCCTACCGCCTTCTTATTCTTCACTTTCACACATATTGCCTCATTAGACGAGTCCTCGGGAATATCCTCACATTTTCCCTAATCAAAAATGCAAATCCTCTCCTCTCTTGCCTCTCCTCTGTTGCTCTTACAGCATCTGTACCCCAGAACATTAAGCTGCCAATCTTGTCCCTCTCCAGCCTTGTTTACTATGATATCGCAGTCCCATGTGTGCACACCCATTTGCCTTGCCTGTCAGGCCTCTTGCACTGAAATAAGTGCAGTTTAATTCATCAATCTTCTCTTATTTCCTGCCAGCCTCATACCTGCCTTGTCTATTTCACTTGCTCTTTAAATTCTTTATTAGCCTCAACATCCCCTCACTACACTTTAGGGTCCCACATCGCTGCCAGACTAGTTTAAACCTCCCAAGTCGCTTTAGCAAATCTCCCTGCCATGGTATTTTCCCCCTTCATTTAAGGTGCAATCTGTCTATCTTGTACAGGTCACCTCTGCCCCAGAAGAGTCCCCATTGCTTAAAAAATCTCAATCCCTGTCCCCTAAACAGCTCCTCAACCATGCATTCATCTGCCCTATCTTCATATTTGTACTGTCATTCACATGTGCCATCATCCATCTGCTATTGAGGTCCTGATTTTTTTAACCTCCTGCCTAATGCACTCTGAAGGATTTCAATACAGTAATAAAGATCTCTTATTGTAATTTTACAGGATGTTGGTGAGGCCATACCTGAGGTATTATGTGCAGTTTTGATATCCTTATCTGAGGAAAGATGTCCTTGCTGCAGGTGGATTGCAGTGAAGGTTTACTGGGCTGATTCCTGATGCTGGTGTATCGTGTGAGGAGAGACTAAGACATTAGGATGATATTCACTGGAGTTTAGAAAAGTGAGAGGGGATCTCATTGAAAGTTATAAAATTCTAACAGAATTGGACAGGATAGATTCAGAAAGAATGTTCCCAATGGTGGAGTCATAGTTTGAGGATAATGGATAAAATTTTTAGAATTGAGGTAAGGAGAAATTTTTTCACCCAGGGGATGATTAATGTGTGACATTCACTGCCACAGAAAATAGTTGAGGCCCAAACACTGTCTGATTTCAAGAAGAAATTAGATATAGCTCTTAGGGCTAAAGAGATCAAGGGATATGGGGAAAAGGGGGATAAGGATATTGCATTTGATGATCAGCCATAATCAAAATGAAAGGCGGAGCAGGCTCAAAGGGCCTACTCCTAGTTTCTATTATTCTATATTTCTACCTACATTGTTGGTGGTAACATGTAAAACAATCACTAACTCATCACCCTCCCCTTTTAGGATGCCCTGCAGCCATTTACTGACATTCCTGACTTTGCAGCACACCATCCTGGAGCCATGTGTTTGGCCACAGAAATACCTGTATGCTCCCCTGACTAAAGAATCCCCCATTGCTACTGCTCTTCCTTCCTTCTCCCTTCCTTCCCTGCCATATAGTGAAGCTATTTGTAGTACCAAAAGCTTGGTTCTGACTGCACACTTCTGAAGTACCTGCGCATTCATCAGTTTCCAAAATAGAACACCAATGTGTGGGAATTATCTCCAAGATTGTGATAGTTACCTCTGGGAGTGTGAGAGTCATCTCCAGGAGGCAGGGGTTATCCCCAAGATTGCAGGAGTTATCCCTGGAAGTTATGCCTGGGAGTGCAGGAGTTATCTGCTGAAATGTGAGAGTTATTTCTGGAAGCGCAGGAATTGTCCCCAGGAGGGTGGGAATTGTCCCCAGGTGTGTGAGAGCTATATCTGAGAGTGCGGGTGTTATACCCAGCACTCTAGGAGTTATTCCCAGGAGTGTGGGAGTTATCCTTGGGAGTGCAAGAGTTATCCCCAGGAGTGTGGGAGTTATCCTTGAGAGTGCAGGAGTTATCCCGAGACTGTGAGAGGTATCCAGGGTGTTATTCCAGATGTGCAAAAATTATCTTCAGGAGTGCGGGAATTACCCCCAAGAGTGTGGGAGTTATCCCTGGGAGTAAGGGAATTACTCCTGGGAGTACAGGAGTTATCCCTGAGAATGCAGGAGTTATCCCCGGGAGTGAGAGAGATATTCTCAAGAGTGTGGGAGTTATCCCTGGGAGTGTGAAAGTTATCACTAGGAGTATGGGAGTTATCCCTGGGAGTGCAGGAATTATCTCTAGGAATGCGGGAGTTATCCCTGGGTGCGCAGAGTTTGAGGGAAAATCATCACTTGGAGTCAGATCTAAGATTCAACATGCAGTTTTATAAGATAAAGCTTTGGGAGAAGTGCTGGGCTTTCCGCAGTGCATGCCATCACCTTCTCAACTTTACAATGGCAGTTAAGCATCTTTTATACATTTTCAAATAATGGACAAGTACGGTCATTAGCCGGTAACACATCGTTATACATAGAGTAGACAAGTACGGACATTGGCAGTTAGCATATCATTGTACATAGAGTAGATACATTTATGCCCTCCATCAATGACTGATCTTGTTACTAAAACTCATTGTTTTGACTGCTTTATCTCAAGCTAAGATGCCTCAAGGTCTGATCCATTTCCTGCAGGTTTTAACTCTTCGTTGTGCAATGTCTGTGCCCAAGTCAGAGCATCTTAATATCTTTTCCCAGAGTCCATTTTGTGCCAGGTAACCATCTTGTATCCTTTAATTTTTATTTTACTCCAACAACTCCCCCTTTTGGTCAGGATTATGATCTAATCATCTAATGGACCAACAATAGCAGTATCGTGGGTCTGGAAATTGATATGCCTGACCTGTAACCAACAGGTTGAGCGTTCACAGTAGACATCCACCTTCTTGTCCTTTCCTTCATTGTCATCCTCAGTATCTTCGGGAGTTCCCATCAGGTATTCTTCTTCGGTGACCACACTGGGCCCTGGCACAATCTGAGTCATCATGACTTTACAGCAAACATTAAGACATCCAACAATTAGGCAACAAACAATTATTATTGCAACGAGAATGATCAGTCCATGCATTAAATAGGACCCCCGGTTCTCCCCCAATAACCATTCGAGCCAGCTATTCCCCTTCTTGGGACCTTGTCTAAAGTCATCGAGCTGCTTTCTTGTGTCATTAATGAATTGGGTGATATTGAAGGATTCATCTGTAACATACTTTATACATTTATTTCCTATTATTGTGCATACTCCTCCCTGTTGGGTTAACTGATAGTCTATGGGATAGCAGGTCTACAGTGCGTATAATCTTAATTCAGCTAATTGTTGGTTGACAGTCTCCAGTGCCTTTGAAGTACTGTTTCCCAGGATGTTTAATCCACTGGTAATATGGTTTCTATTTTTGGCACTAATTACTCCTGTTGTCCTCCCCAGTGATAGAGTCCCAAAGAATCCTTAGTTGAGTGATGATTCCAATGTGACTGGAACTTCCCAATTGGCACAGAATTTCTTGCTGATGGCCCAGGTCGCTATTTTCTCTCTCTGGATATACCCCTTTTGAGGGCATGGAACAATGAGTGGTGCTATTGGTCCTACTGCAAAAAGGATCGGGAAGGTTGGTGTTGCCGTCATGAAGGTGCTGTTGAGGAGGAACACAAATCCCTTTTTGGCCCGGTAGCATTTAATATCCTGATTACACGTCTGTATCTACCAGCAATTGCTCGATTCACTTGACTTTCTGCCCCATCTACGAATTGGTAAGTATCAAATGAGAATGTCCATTTGGCTGAGCTGGCATGAGTCCCATTACAGTGACCACAAATGAGCTGCCTCCCTGCGGTTATATTCAGGCATCTTTGCTTGTTACATGTACAAGTAAACTGACTTCTATTTACCTGACAGTGCTGACGGACACACTGCGTCTGTAGACAGGAAACATTCTTGGGGACCAAGGCATATGCACATTCCCATTCCTGTCCCAAGAAACAAAGCAGGTAGCTTGCATCATCTGAGCATACTCTTCCTCTCACTCCCAGGAGCCCTCTGCACACAGGATCTGTGGGGTTTATTAGTTCCACACATCTGCCCTGTATACCCCTTTTATATTTGCCTGTTAGTCCTTTACAGGGTGCGTCCGAGGTATCTGCTGTATATAAGTCATGGGGGGGTCCACCCATGGGTGGCCACAAATAGGGCCTCTACAGATTGGTCTACTGTGTGAATATACATGAGCCTTATAGAATAAATTATCTTCTAGCCCTGTCAATCTTACAATCGCAACAACATAAAGTGATGAAATTGTATACGCAATCTTAGACATATTCGCAACAGGCAAGTATCAATCTTATGACTTTATGTTCACAATTTCCCAAAGTCTGTATTGTCGACTTGAATGCGTCAGCTAATCTTGATTATAGTCGCCCCCTATTTTGAGGAAAGCATATGGTCACTTTAATTCATTGGCTTTTTTGTATAATTTCCACTGGGTCCAATGTTTCCCTCTTATGCCTAGACAGGCACAGGTGTCCCCACTAATTATAACTTCAAATGGTCCATTTCATTTTGTGCATACCCTGGATTTTCGGGTAATGTTTCACTACGACGTGACTTCCTGCTGCTGAGATGTCAGGGAGTATTTCAAGCTCTGTCTGTGTGTCTCTGTCTTTCTAATTATCCACTATTAATTGAGGTGCCCTTTTCACTTGGGCACTTAGCTCCAAAACATAGTGTTTAATTTTATTTTTTAGTGGACCTACATTAGCCCCACCTGTTATGCTTTCTGGTAATTGCATCACCCTTCCTGTCATTAGTTCATAAGGGGTTAATCAGGTTGTCTGGCTTGTGGTGGCTCTTAACTTTATTAATATAGTAGGTAACACTCCTGTCCACGTTCTTCCTGATATTTGCATGGCGTTGGTCAGGGCATTCTTAAGGATTCTGTTCATGCGTTCCTCCATTCCAGAACTCTGCCGGTGGTAGGGGACGTGGAATTTTTGTTTTATTCTCATCAATTGGCATACTGTTTTACCACCTTTCTAGTGAAGTGCATCCCTTGATCCAAATCAAATTGTATAGATATTCCCCATCTAGAGATTACATCATCCACCATTATTCTAGCCATTGTTATAGCGGTATAAGTTCTGGTAGGGAACATTTCTACCTACCTGGTGAACTGGTCTATGATAACCAAAACATAGGTTGTGCTGTGCAATTGTGGTAGTAATCCTGTGAAATCCATGTCCCCAGGGCCTCTGTAACAGAGTTACAGGGATTGGGTGGAATTGTTATTGGCGCAGGCTTAGATGGGCAAAATGGCATCCTTTTGTACTGTAGGGATTCCATGACTTTTTTGAGGGAGTGTTGAGCCGGTTGGGCCTGTACTCATTAGAGTTTAGAAGATTGGGAGCTAATCTTGAAGAACCTGAGGGGTGGATTCTAAAAGATCGTCCACAAATTGGTTCCCAGTGTAACAATGAACACTGAAACAATCCATGTCCTATAAGGGAATTATCCCAAACAAAAGCAGGAAATGCTGGAAAATCTCAGCAGACCAAAGAATCATAGAATCCTACAGTCCAGAAGGAGTTCAATCTGCACCGAGCACAATCCCACCCAGGCCCTATCCCCATAACCCAATGCATTTACCCTAACTAGTTCCCATAGAACATTACAGCACAGAAACAGGCCTTTTGCTGTTCTTGGCTGTGTCGGACCATTTTTCTGTCTAGTCCCACTGACCTGCACCTTGAACATATCCCTCCATACCCCTCTCATCCATGTACCTGTCCAAGTTTCTCTTAAATGTTAAAAGTGAGCCTGCATTTTCCACTTTATCTGGCAGCTCATTCCACACTCCCAGCACTTTCTGTGTGAAGAATCCTCCCCCAATATTCCCTTTAAACTTTTCCCCCTTCACCCTTAACCCATGTAGTCTAATTATTTTCTCTCCTACTCTTAGTGGGAAAGCCTGCTTTCGTTCATTCTATCTATATCCATCATGATCTTATACATCTCTACCAAATCTCCCCTCATTCTTCTACAATTCTGGGAACAAAGTCCTAACCATTTTTCTGTAACTCAGTTTCTCAAGACCCATCCTTGTAAACCTTCTCTAACTCTTCCAACCTTATTAATATCCTTCCTGTAACTAGGTGACCAAAACTGAACATAATACTCTAAATTCTGCCTCACCAATGTCTGATACAACCTCACCATAACATTCCCCTGACACTAAGGGGCAATTTAGCATGGACACACATTTGGACTGTGGCAAGAAATCAGAGCACTTGGAGGAAACCCATGCAGACACGGGAAGAATGTGCAAATTCTACACAGACAGTGGCCCAAGCCAGGAATCAAACCTGGGGCCCTGGTGCTGTAAGACAACAGTGCTAACCACAGTGCTACGCATATCTGATTACATGTGTAGAGGGAGAACAGAGCAACCTTTCAAGTCTGGATGGATAATCCTTTGTCAAAGCTGACAGAATGACCACTTTGGAAGGGAGAGCAGAGGAGAGGAATGGATCGAAGAGGCAAGGGCAGGCCTAGTTTAGAGGTTTAGTTTGGAGGGTCATTGCTTTTTTCATAATTGGTCGGCGCAACATCAAAGGCCGAAGGGCCTGTTCTGCGCTGTAATGTTCTATGTTCTATGTTCTATGTTCTTTCACCTGATGGAAGCTCCAAGGTAGTGTCCACCGAATGAAATTGTCCATCAGGATTAGACAAAAGATCTTGGTAAGGGGCAGCATTCCGATTAAATCAACCTGGATGCCTCCAAAGTCCCTCAGATTGAAGTATTTGCCCCAAAGGAGCCCCTTTTTTGTACAACTCAGGACTATTCACTGTTCTTACTAAGCAATTGTTACAAGAATCCTCTGTGGAAGTTAGATTACAACAATTGTGAAATTTCCATAATTGTCAAAAAAAAACTGTCAAGTAATGGAAAATAATTTTAGCCGAACATAGCCTTCAGTCAGGCCTTCACAAAGGCCAACACTGGCGTACACAGGATAAACAAGTATTGCTAAAACCTTGTTCCATAAACACTGGGTTCTAGGTTAGGACAGCAGGATAAAAACAAAGAACAAGTTACCATGGTGATTACCAAATAGGAAGATATGGGGAAATATTATGCTAAATGAACAATTGATTTTCTACTGGAAAGAAAAAGTAAAAGGCTGAGTTATGACTGATGGATGTGTATCTCAATGAAAGATGTGAAAAATCTCTTATTCCTGATCTGCTGTAATTGACTATAAGTGCTAAGCTGTTTCTTTGTAACCTCCGAACTGGCTATTCCATGTTGGCCGTCAAGAGTTCTCCTTGTGCACACCTAATTAAAGACCTTGCATTGGATGTCCAGAGCTGTTTGTGTTGAGTCGACTGAGTGTGCCTTTCAATTGCTGTTACCCAAGGGAACGCTAACACTTCAACAATTTACTCTATTTCTCCAGCATCACCCTCTCTCTCACTCTCCCAGTTAGTCACTTCCTCATTTTATCTCATTGTCTAATACTCTCTCTCTATCACTCCATCATGCTTTCATTTTCTCTATCTTTCACACTCTCACTTTCCATCACTCTCATTTCATATCTCACTCAACCTCTCAAACTTTCAATCTCCCTCCCTTCATCTCATGCACCCTGTTTCGTAGTCACTCAAACATCTCTCACTTGCTCTCTCTGTCTCTTCCCCATTTGTTAAACCCATTATGCTGTGTAAAAGACAGTCTCAGAGCTCTGTTGAATTCTTTGGTTTCCTTCCCTGAGCACAGGCATCTTGAGGATATTTGACCTCAGGATGAAGAAATGCAGCCAGTATGCCAATTGGCCGATAATATCCAGAATGATTGGAGCCAGCCTTCCAGTCAAACAGTAAACAGCTGTAGCAGGAATTCTGCTGCTTCATGTTGGAAACATTTGCCTCTCAGTTTCATGTAGATTCAAGGTTTGCGAGATGTATTAATAGGAGTCCTTCACACACTTCTTTGTGATATTTCTGGATTGCATGTTGTACAATTGTATTTCAGTGCCTTTTTTCATGTTGCATTTACCCAGGTGGTCATGTCCATCTCTGCTCCATGGCAAATGAATAGGATGTATTTCAACAGCAAGAGAAAGCGAGATTGGTTGATTTGCAGGTTGAAATGACCTCAGAATGTGCCAAATTTTTGCACCCAATGAATTCCAAGTGTTGTAGCAAACGTGACGGGGGAATCTTGTTAGGGCCCTGAACAAAAAAACCCAAAATATATTATAAAGCCAGAGTAGCCTTCAACAATCTTTCTGAAGGAAAGATACTTTCTTCCAGAAATTAGTCCATTGGCAAAGCAGGGGTCTTTTATAGTTAAATGAATTTTTTTAATAACACTGTTTAAGGACAACTTAACAAATGAAGCAGCTTAACAATGTGGGATTGCTGTCAGCGCAGGCTCCATGTGCTGAATGGTCTCCTTCTGCACTGTGGGAATTCTATAATTCTATGAAATATTATCCATGGATCATTACTACCATATACACTGATGTAAGTGTCATCTAGGATACCAGGAGAACTGTATGTACTGATGTGAATATTGTCCAAGATAATGGGATTAAATAATGTCCAGAGGAATGGGAATACCGTATATACTGATGTAAATATTTTCCAGTGGATCAGAAGTACCCTGTATACTAATTGTCCAGGAGAATTGGAATATAATAATTAATATATACCAATGTAAATATTATTATAATAATGTAAGTACCACATATACTAATGTACTAATGTATATATTGTCCAGGGAAATGGTAGTACCATATATACTGAAATAAATATTGTCTAATGGACTGCACATGCAAATGTAATATTGTGTAAGGAATGTGATTACAGTATTCATTGATGTAAATACTGTCCAGGAGAACAGGAGTACTGTAAATACTGATAGATACATAGGAGATAGAAGCAGGAGGAGGTATATGACCCTTTGAGCCTGCTCCACCATTCATTCAATCATGGTTGATTGCCCAACTCAATAGCCTAATCCTGCTTTTTCCCCATATCATTCACCCCAAGTGCTATAACCAGCCGCCTCTTGAATACATTTAATGTTTTAACATCAACTGCTTCCTGCGGTAATGAATTCCACAGACTCACTATTCTTTGAGAGAAGAAATGTCTCCTCACCTCAGTCCTAAATCATCTACCTTGAATCCTCAGACTGTGACCCCTGGTTCTGGACTCCCACACTATCAGGAATGTTCTCCTTTCATCTACCGATGTAAGTATGATCAGGTTAATGAGAATACCTTATATACTTATATAAATATTGTCTAATGGAACAGGAGAGCTGTATATACAAATATAATATTATGTAGGGGAATGTGAATATCGCACACAGTGATACATTGTCAAGATAATGGGATACCGTACATACTGATGTACATATTGTCAGGATAATGGGAATACCATATGTACTGATATAAATATTATTGAGGAGAATGGAAATACTATGTGTTCTGATGTAAATATTGACAGGAGAATTGGAGAACCATATTTAAGAACAAAGAACAACACAGCACAGGAAACAGGCCCTTCGCCTTACAAGCCCGTGCCGCCCATTTTAACATTCAGTGAATGCCTTATTCCAATCCTTCTTCTACCTACAACTTTTGTATACGCCACTTGGACTCCACAATAAAGGGGTGTAAATTTAGAGAATCATATGTGTGCCAGATTAAGAAAGGTCTAATTTAGGGACAAAGTATTAACACCAATCAGCCTAAATGCACGTTTTTGGGGTGTGGGAGGAAACTGCAGCACCTGGAGAAAACCTACGCAAGCACGGGGAGAATGTGCAAACTCCCACAGATACTGACCCAAGCCAGAGATCCGAACCAAGTCCATTTATCTGCACAGCAAACAGTGATAGTCACTGAGCTGTTGTGTTGCCCGTCAGTTGGTCCAGTTTAAGCGTGCACTAACGGTGTGAAGCACTAGTCAACTATCGAAGCAACATCCAAGATCAGCCCTCGCGTGACCCACCATGTGTATGCTCCTTGTTGGACAACAAGGTGGACTGAATCACCTGCAGATGTTAAAAAAAAGACATCAATAAACATACACAGCTTATACAGACATTCATGGAAGATCCCCAGAAGCTCAAACGTAAGACAGGTGAGCCATAAAATATGTTTGACGGCCCATAGAAATCTATTGATTCCCAGGAATGTCCTGAGGCAATTGATCCTCAATTAGAACAATCTTTCATATCCCTCATCTCCAGTCTGCTCATGTACCTATCTAGGTAAGCCTTAAACAACTCTAGCGTGCCTGCTTCCAACACCCTACTTGGCAGTGCATTCCAGGCTCCCTCTAACATCTGAATTATACTTCGCCCCTCTAAACCTAAGCCTGTGGTCCCTTGTGATTTTCACAAGCAACCTGGGAAAAAGCTTCCCACTGTTCAATCTATCTATACCCTTCGTAATCTTATACACCTCTATTAGGTCTCCCCTCATTCTCCGTCTTTCCAGGAAGAACAGCCCCAATTTGCCCAATCTTTCCTCATAGCTAAGATCTTCCATACCAGGCAGCATCCTGGTAAACCTCCTCTGCACTCTCTCCAGAGTTTCCACATCCTTCCAGTAGTAAGGCAACCAGAACTGGATGCAGTGTTCCAAATGTGATCCAACCAATGTTCTACACAACTGCAACATTTGATGCCAGCTTTCATATTATAGAACATAGAACATTACAGCGCAGTACAGGCCCTTCGGCCCTCGATGTTGCGCCGGCCAGTGGACCCTCTAACCTAAACTATTCCAATATCATCCATATGCCTATCAACCGACCATTTGAATGCCCCCAAAGTAGGCGAGTCCACAACTGCTGCAGGCAGGGCATTCCAGCCCTCACCACCCTCTGTGTAAAGAACCTGCCTCTGACATCCGTCCTATAACTACCACCTCTTAATTTAAAGTTATGTCCCCTCGTGTTGGTCATCACCATCCGAGGAAAAAGGCTCTCACTATCCACCCTATCCAATCCCTTGATCATCTTATACGTCTCAATTAGGTCACCGCGTAACCTTCTTCTCTCTAATGAAAATGACCTCAGGTCCCTCAGCCTTTCCTCACAAGGCCTTCCCACCATACCAGGCAACATCCTGGTAAACCTCCTTTTGCACCCTTTCCAATGCTTCCACATCTTTCTTATAATGCGGCGACCAGAACTGTACGCAATACTCCAAGTGCGGCCGCACCAGAGTTTTGTACAGTTGTAACATAACCTCACAGCTCCTAAATTCAATCCCTCTACCAATAAAAGCTAACACACTGTACGCCTTCTTAACAACTTTATCAACCTGGGTGCCAATTTTCAAAGAGCTATGTACTTGTACCCCAAGATCCCTCTGCTCAACAACACTATTAAGGGTCCTTCCATTAGCCCTATATTTCATATGCTGTTATTCCTACCAAAGTGAGTATATTCTATACTCCTTCCTATAAAGGCAAGCATACCATATGCCTTCTTCACCACCCTCTCCACCTTGTACTGCCATCTTCAAGGACTTGTGAACTTGCACACCTAGGTCCCTTTGTGTTTCTATACTCTTAATAGATCTATCATTTATTGTATATAACTCCCCTCTACGTTATTTCTTCCAAAATGCATCACCTCACATTTATCTGAATTAAATTCCATCTGCCATTTCACCTCTAATATAACAGCCTATCTATATTCTGCTGTATTATCTGACATTGCTTTTCACTATCAGCAAGTCCAGCCATCTTCGTGTCAATAGCAAACTTGCTGATCACTCCAGTTATTCCCACTTCCAAATCATTTATATATCACAAATAGCAGAGGTCCCAGTACTGAGCTCAGTGGCAACCACTAGTCACAAACCTCCAGCTAGAAAAAGATCCTTCCACTGCTAACCTCTGTCTCCTGTTGCCAAGCCAATTCTCAATCTATCTAGCCATTTGTCCTTGCATTCCATGAGCCTTAACCTTTTTCACCAACCTACCATGAGGGACTTTGTCAAACTCCTTACTGGAAATCCATATAGATGACATTCATAGCTCGTCCTTTGTCAACCATTTTTGTCACCTTCTCAAAAAGTTCTACCAGATTCATAAGGCACGATCTCCCCTTTACAAAGCCATGTTGCCTGTCACTAATCAGATTGCCATGTTTTAAATGCGTACACATCCTATCTCTAAGAATCCTCTCCAACAACTTCCCTACCACTGACGTCAAGCTCACTGGCTTATAATTACATAGGTTATCCTTACTAACCTTTTCAAACAAAGATACCATGTTCGCTATCCTCCAATCCTCTGGGACCTCACCTGTGTCCAAAGAAGAGACAAAGATTTTACTGATTTACTAATATAACTTTTATCCAGAGGAATGGAAGTACATTTGAACATGTAAACTAAAAGCAGGAATAGACCATTCAGCTTTCTGAGCCTGCTTCACCATTCTTTATAATCATGGCTGATCATCAAAATCAATATCCTGATCCCACCTTCCTCCATATGCCGTGATCTCTTTAACCCCAAGAGCTATATCCAATGTCACCTTAAAATCACACAATGTTTTAAGCTCAATTGCTTTCTCTAGTAGTGAATTCCACACATTCATCATTCTCCGGCTGAAGTAATTTCTCCTCGGCTCAGTCCTCAGTTATTGACCTTAGTTCTGGACACCCCAATCCCACACTCCCCACCAGTGGGAAAATGCTTTCTGAATCCATCTTCTAATCATATTAGAATTTTATAAGTTTCTATGAGATCCCTTCTCATTCTTCTAAACTCCAATGAATATAATCCTAACCAACTTAATCATTCTTCATTTAACAGACCTGCCATTCCAGGAATTAGCCTGGTAAAATTTTGTTGCAGTCCCTCTATAGCAAAGGCACTGTTCCTCAGATAAGGATACCTAAACTGCACACAATACTCTAAGTGTGGCCTCATCAATGCCCTATGTAATTGTTGTAAAACATCCCTATTTCTATACTCAAATCATCTTGCCAACATACCATTTGCCTTCTTTACTGCCTCTGTGCCTGCATTCTTACTTCCGACAACTGATGCATGAGGATTACAAGGTCTCACTGAGTAACCACCTCTCTCAATTTACAATTATCCAAATGATAGTCCCCTCCCTATTTTTGCAATATCATATTTATCCACATTATATTGCATCTGCCATGCCTATGTCCACTCACTCAGCCTGTCCAAATCACACTGAAGCGTCTCTGCATCCCTCACACAGCTCACCCTCCACATCCAACTTTGTACCATCTGCAATTGTAAATATTGTCCATGATAATGAGAGTACTATATATACTTATGTAAAAATACTTTACATAAACATACTGCTTATACTAATGTAAATATTTTCCAGTGGATCAGAAGTATCTATATACGGATGCATTTATTGTCCAGGAGAACAGAAATAACAAATGTACAGAAGTAAATAATGTTTAAAGGAATGAATATATTGATGTAAATAATGTCCAGGGGAATGTAAGTACTGCATATACTGATGTAAATATTGACAGGATATTAGGAGTACCATATATGCTCATATAAATATTGGCCAGATAAACAGGAGAACCATATATACTAATGTAAATATTGTCAAGACATTGGGAGTACCGAGTATACTGATGTAAATATTGTCCAGGGTAATGAATTACAGTATATACTGATATAAATATTGACTAGGATAATAGGAACACCATATACACTGATGTAAATATTGGCTAGGGGAATGGGAGTATTATATATATATGTAAATATTTTCCACACTAATGGGATTACTGCATATGCTGATGTAAATAATGTCTGCGCTAATGGGATAATTCGAGTATCATATATACTGATGTAAATATTGTCCAGGATTATGGAATTACAGTATATACTGATGTAAATATTGGCTGGGATAATGGGAACACTATATATACTGATGTAAATATTGACCAGGGGAACAGGGAATATTGTATATACTGATATAAATATTGTCCTGGATAATGGGAGTACCTTATATGCTGATGTAAATAATGTCCAGGATAATGCAAGTACATATATACTGATATAAATATTGGCCAGCAGAATGTGAGTACCATATTTACTGATAATAGTATTCCGGGGAATGCAAGTATCAAATATACTGATGTGAAAATTGGCCAGGCAAATGGGAATACCATTTTTTTTTAATGTTCATTCGTGGGATACAGACATACGCCAAGTTTGGTGGCGTTTAAGAGGTTAGTTGATAAGTTTATGGAAGAGAAGGGAATGGTTTAGTTTGGAGGGTCATTGCTTTTTTTTCATAATTGGTCGGCGCAACATCGAAGGCCGAAGGGCCTGTTCTGCGCTGTAATGTTCTATGTTCTATGTTCTATACTGCCTGGCCAGCATTTATTGTCCATCCCTAGTTGCCCTTGAGTAGGTGGTAGTGAACTGCCTTCTTGAATCATTGTGTCCACATTCACCCACAATGCGATAAGGGAGGGAATCCCAGGATTTTGACCCAGCGGCTGTGAAGGAATGGCAATATATTTGTAAGTCAGGATGATGTGTGGCCTTGGGGGGGAGCTTGCAGGTGGTGGTGTTCCCATATATCTGCTGCCGTTGATCTTCTAGATGGTTTGGGTCAAGAGTTTGGAAAGTGCTTTGTAAGGATCTTTGGTGAATTGCTGCAATGCACCTTGTAGGTCATAGTCACTGTTGCTACTGAGCTTCAGTGGTGGAGGGAGTGAATGTTTGTGGATGTGGTGCCAAATAAGCTGCTTTATCCTGGGTGTGTCCAGCTTCTTGAGTATTGTTAGAGTTGCACCCATCCAGGCAAGTGGGGATTATTCCATCACAAGCTGACTTGTGCCTTGAAGATGATGGACAGGCTTTGGGGAGTCAAGAGATGAATTATTTATGGCAGTATTCATAGCCTCTGACCCATTCTTGTAGCCACTGTGTTTATGTGGCGAGTCCAGTTGAGTTCTGATCAATGGTAACCTCAAAGATGTTGACAGTGGAGGATTCAATGATAGTAACAAGATGGTTAGGAAGTCTCTTGTTGATGATGGTCATTGCATGGCGTTTGTGTAATATAAATGTTACTTGCCACTTGTCAGTCCCAAGCCTAGATATTGTTTGGATCTTGCTGCATTTGAATATGGATTGCTTCAGTATCTGAAGAGAAGCAAATGGTGCTAACCATTGTGCAATCGCCAGCGAACATCCCCACTTAACTAAGAATAAAGAACAAAGAAAATTACAGCACAGGAACAGGTCTTATGGCCCTCCAAGCCTGCAGCGACCATACTGCCCAACTGAATTAAAATCCCCTACCCTGCCGGATACTATATTCCCATTCTATTCTGCAGAAAATGCAGATGTATGGGATTGAGGGTGATTTAGCTAATTGGATTAGGAATTGGCTAGCTGATAGAAGACAGAGGGTGGTGGTTGATGGGAGATATTCATCGTGGAGTTCGGTGACAAGTGGTGTGCCTCAGGGGTCTGTTTTTGGGCCCCTGCTGTTTGTAATTTTTATAAATGATCTGGATGAGGGTATTGAAGGAGGGATTAGTAAATTTGTGGATGACACCAAAATCGGAGGAGTGGTAGATAGTGAAGAGGGGTGTTCTAGTTTGCAGAGAGACTTGGACAAGTTGCAGAGCTGGGCTGAGAGGTGGCAAATGGAGTTTAATGTGGAAAAGTGTGAGGTAATGCACTTTGGCAGGAATAAAAAATGTGTAGAGTATAGGGCTAATGGTAGGATTCTTAATAGTGTTGATGAACAGAGGGATCTTGGTGTATTTGTGCATAGATCCCTGAAAGTAGGCAGTCAAGTCGATAAGGTTGTTAAGAAGGCATATGGGGTCTTAGCTTTTATTGGTAGGGGGATTGAATTTCGGAGCCGCAACGTCATGTTGCAACTGTACAAAACTCTAGTGCGGCCGCACTTGGAGTATTGTGTGCAGTTCTTGTCCCCAAATTATAAGAAAGATGTGGAGGCATTGGAGAGGGTACAGAGGAGGTTTACCAGGATGTTGCCTGGTATGGAGGGCAGGTCTTAGGAAGAGAGGCTGAGGGATTTGAGGTTGTTTTCGTTAGAAAGGAGGCGGCTAAGAGGAGACCTTATTGAAACATATAAGATGATTAGAGGTTTAGATAGGGTGGACAGTGATAGCCTTTTTCCTAGGATGGAGAACGCTAGCACGAGGGGACATAGCTTTAAATTAAGGGGTGGTAGTTATAGGATGGATGTCAGAGGTAGGTTCTTTACCCAGAGGGTGGTAAGGTATGGAATGCCCTGCCTGCTGCAGTTGTAGATGCGCCAAGTTTGGTGGCATTTAAGAGGTTAGTAGATAAGTTTATGGATGAAAAGGGAATGGTTTAGTTTAGAGGGTCATTGCTTTTTGTTAATTGGTCGGTGCAACATCGAAGGCCGAAGGGCCTGTTCTGTGCTGTAATGTTCTATGTTCTATTCATTGTATTCATCAAGATGCCCCTTAAAAGTCATTTTCGTACCTGTTTCCAATACCTTCCCTGGCAGCAAGTTTCAAGCACCCATCACCTTCTGGGTAAAAAACTTGCCTCTTACTTCTCCTTTAAACATTGCTCCTCACACTTTAAACCTATGCCCCCTTGTAATTGACCCTTCCACCCTGGGGAAAAGCTCTGACTATCCATTCTAAGCTTCTGACTCACCATTGTAGCTTCTGAATATCCACATCCCACTCCTCATATCAGGATGAAGGGAAGACCATTGATGAAGATGGTTGGGTGTAGGACACTACCCTGAGGGATACCTACAGAGATGCTCTGGAACTGAGATGACTCATCCTCCACAACCACAACCATCTTCCTGTGTATCAGGTATGACTCAACCAGTGGAGAGTTTACCCACTGATTCCAGTTTTGCTAGGGCTCTTTGATACCACACTGGGGTTGAATGCAGCCTTGATGTCAAGGATTGTTACTGTCACCTCTGGAATTCAGGTCTTTCATCCATGTTTGAACCCAGGTGTAATCAGGTCAAAAGGTGAGTGATTCTGATGGAACTAAACTCAGCATTAATGAGCAGGTTATTGCTGAGCAAATGCTACTTGATGGCATTGTTGATGACCCCTTCTATCACTTTACTGAGTAGATTGACTGGACAGTAATTGGCTGGGTTGGATTTGCCTGCTTTTTTTAAGTACAGGACATGTTTGGGTAATTTTCCTCATTGTTGGGTAGATGCCAGTGATGTAACTACACTGGAAAAGCTTGGCTAGGGGAGCAGCAACTCCTGGAGTACAAGTCTTCAGAACTATTAGCGGAATGTTATCAGGACCATTGCCTTTGATGTATCCAGTCCTTCCAGCTGTTTCTTGATGTCACATGGAGTGAATCGAATTGGCCCACAATATCTGAGATATTGGGGCCACTGGAGGAAGCCAAGATTGATCATCCATTTGGCACTTCTGACTGAAGATTACTGTGAACCTTTACTCTTACCTTTCGCACTGATGTGTTGGGCTCCTCCATCATTGAGGATGGGGATATTTGTGGAGCCTCCTCCTCCATTGGGTTGTTTAATTGTCCACTACATTCATGACTGGATGTGGCAGGACTGCAGAGCTTAGATACACATGTAAATATCGTTCAGGAAGACAGGAGCACTGTGTTTATTGATGTGAATATTGTGCAGGAGAATGGGAATACCACATATTTTGATGTAAATATTGTCAGGATAATGAGAATACATATATACTAATGTAAATATTTATCCAGGAGAATTGAAATACCACATATACTCATGCAAATATTGTCAAGGAGTTTGGGAGTAGCATACATACAGATGTAAGTATGGTCCAGGGGAATGAGAATATCTTAGACGCTGATGTAAATATTGTCCTCGTGTGCCGGAGTAAATATTCCCTTAGTGAACATGAGTACAGAACATACTGATATAAATTCCTTCCGCACAACAGAAATATAGGATATACTGGTATAAATATCACCCAAGGGAATGAGAGTACTATACGTAGGCCAGCATGGTGACAGTGATTAGCACTTCTTCCTCAGTGCCAAGGATCAACTCTGGCCTCAGGCGACTGTGTTTGGAGTTTGCATATTCTTATGGATTTCCTCTGGGTGCTCCCGCAGTCTAACGATGTTTAGGTTAGGTTGATTGGCCATGCTAAATTACCCCTGAGTGTCAGGGGAATTAGCAGGGTAAATACTTGGGGTTAAGGGGATAGGGCCTGGGTAGGATTGTTGTCAGTGCAGGCTTAATGGGCTGAATGACCTCCTTCTGCCCTGTAGGCATTCTATGATTTTATAATTCTATATTGATGTCACTATTGTCTAAATTACTGGTAATTTCTTGTATACTGACGTAAATATTGTTCAGGGTAATGGAGGTACCATACTTACCGATGTAAATATTGTTAATAGGCACAGGATTACCCTCCATACTGATGTAAATATTGTTCAGGGTAATGGAAGTACCATATCAACTGATGTAAATATTGTCAATGGGTACAGGATTATCCTACATACTGATGTAAATATTGCCCTGGAGTACTGGATTACTATAAATTTTAAGGTAAGTATTGTCCTGTCGAATGCGAGTACCATATATGCTAATGTAAATATTGTTCAGGAGAACTGGAGTACCATATATGCTGATGTAAATATTGGCCCTGTGGATCAAGAATTTATTATAAATGCACCTAATCACACCTTTTTGAGCCCAATTGTTTGGTAAAATGTAAGAAGTTTACTTATGCACGTGTGATATTTTCTTGGTGTGTTGAAATCCGCGCACGTTTTTTAGTACAACAGCTAATCTCAGGGTTTTGACTTAACTTTCTTTCACTCCAGTGTTGCTGTGTTACTTGATTGGTGCTGCCTTGGAAAGGCCTCTTTGCATTCCCAAAGATCCCCTTCTACTCATCACACCACTGCCCAATGCTCCCTATAGAAGCTCTTTACTCTTGTTCCTCCTCCTTCTATGAATAGTATCCTTTTTCTCTTAGAGTTGATGGAATTACTTTATGCAAACCTGAATTCGACTTCAACTTCCAAACCTACAGAGAGCACCAGATCACTAGAAATGAAGACAGGAGCAGAACGCAGGCCTCGAGTCTGCTTCACCATTCAATGCGATCATGGCTGTGGCTTCAATTCCATTTTTCCTTCTAGGCCCCATATTATTTAATTCCCTGAGTGACCAAAAACCCATCAATATATTCAGTGATGGAACATCCACAATCCTTCATCATAGAACCCTACAATGCAGGGAGAGGCCATTCGGCCCATCAAGTCTGCACTCACAACATTCCCATCCAGGCCCTACCCCCATATTCCCACATATTTTACCCACTAATCCCCTCTAACCTAAGCCTCCTAGTACACTAAGGGGCAATTTTCTAGCATTGCCAATCAACCTAACCCGCATATCTTTAGACTGTGGGATGAAACTGTGCAGACGCGAGGAGAATGTACAAACTCCACACAGACAGTGACCCGTGCCGGGAATCGAACCCAGGTCCCTGAGGCTGTGAAGCAGCAGTGCTAACCACTGAGCTATCGTGCCACCCTTATGGATGGACAATCCCAAATTTTCACATACCTTTGAGTGAAGTAATTTCCCCTTGTCAGAGACTTTAATTATCATCCTCTTATTCTAAGACTTTGACACCATGCTTTAGATTCACAAATCATGGGGAGATATTTTGCTTTATAAATTTATTACAGTTTATTTATGATGTAATTAGTGAAGTACATAAAGGGAACCAGTAGATGTAATATTCTTGAATTCCAAAAGACAATCAATAAGGTGCCGTACAAAAGTTACTACATAAGATACATGTTTATGGAATTGAGGGTCATACATTGGCATAGTTGAGGATTATTTAATGAACAGGAAGCAAAGAACAGGCACAAGTAAGGGTTTCTCAAATTGTCAAGCTGTGACTCGCGAAGTACCACAAGGATCAATGTTGGAGCTTCAGCTATTTACAATCTAGACTAATGACTTTGATAAAATTAATGACTTAGGGAATACACAATAAATGGTAGGACACAAAGAAGTACAGAGGGACCTCGGAGTGCATGCCCAAGGATCCCTGAAAACAGAAAGACAAGTAGATAAGAAAGTTAAGAAGGGACATGGGATACCTGTCGTTATTAGCCAAGGTACTAAATATAAGAGCAGAGAGACTATAATGGATAAAGGCCTGGTTAAGCCATAGCTAGAGTCCTGTGCACAGTTCTGGTTGCCACACTATAAGAAGGATGTGAATCTTCTAGAAAGAGTTCAGAGGAGACTGACCAGGATGCTTCCTGGGATGGAATGTTTTAGCTATGAAGATAGGCTGGTTAGGCTGTGGCTGTTTCTTCAGAGCAAAAGGTGTTGGGGGGGGAACTTCATCAAGATCTAAAAAATTACGAGGAACATAGATTGGGTGGACAAGAAGAAGAGGGATCAATGAATAGGGGCAGGAAATTTTCAGGGGGAAAGAGTTCTTACAGAGAATGGTGGGAAACTGGAACTCACTGCCTGAAAAGGAGGTGGAGGCAGGAACTCTCACAATATTTAAGAAACATTTTGATGAGCATTTGAATTGCCATAGCATACAAGGCTACAGTGCTGAAAAATGGGATTAGAATCATATCATAGAATCATAAAATCATAGAATAGATAAGTGCTTGATGGCTGGCACAGACATGATGGGCTGAAGGGTCTCTTTCTGTGCTATAAAATCTGTAACTCTATGACTTTATAGCGACAAAGCGTAATGTGTCTAACTTTGCAGATGATACACAAAGCTATTGATGGAAAGAGAAACTTGTTGCTCGATCTTTTCATCTTACACTTATAAATTGTTGTGATTGTTTGAAATGTAATATACTATAGGAGAATGTCAGGGTTCTGATTGGTTGGCAGGTGGATTCTGATTGGCAAAGGTATTGCCATGGAGAAAGCAATGGGAATCAGTAATCTCCCCAATCCTGGGTAATTTGTGAAATGTGCAAGACTTCAGTTTGTAGAGAATGGTCCCTGTATCTCAATATATGTTGCTTCTAGCAAATGTAAATAAACCATAATAGGACCTCAACCAATTAGCTGAAATTGGTTGTTAATGTAACTATTAGAACACTCAGGATTGTACAACCAGTACTTCCCAACATGTGTTTTCAAACCACAAAAATAATCTAATGTTTGATATGATTCCATGTTTGACCAACAAAATTTTACTAAATAATCCAGAGTATGCTCCACAGAACTCCAGGAGATTGTCAACAAAACTCCATCCAGGCTCCAGGAGATCTCCAACAGGGTTCTAGCGGAACACTGAATTTAATCCAGCATAGTTCTCATATGATTTTATTACACTTCAGTAAAGCTCCAGTATAACTCAAGCAAGACCCTGACAGTGCTCCAATGGGGATTAAACAGGGTAATTATATAGCAATAGCAATGTTTCAAAGAGACACTAACAGGGCTTTAACATGGCACTAAAAGACATCTAACAGGGTTCTGAGCAAGCATGTCCGCAGGTAGTTTTGCAGCATTTCTGTTCGGCTGGGCAGTCTCCATCATGATGGCAAAATTCAGCACACATCTTAGTTCCACGGGGCAGAGAGCACCTTCCTGATTTCACTGTATGAACACAACAGAAACTAACTCAGAAATTAAGAATATTGAGCATTGGTAAGAGCAACAGGAGATATTCTCTTCATACTTCTCCTGACAAACTTGGAAAAATAAACAGCAGATACTTATCACCAGCAAAATTCCTATGTCACTGGTTTATAACAAAATAAGATAGTGAAGAACACAATTAGTAACACAGTGAGTGATACAATGAGTAACATGGTCAGTAACGCACTTATTAATACAGTGAATAACACAGTGATTAACATGATCTTAACACAGTTAGTTATATAATGAGCAACACAATGAGTGACACATTCAATAACTTGATCAGTGATACAGTAAGTGATACTGCGAGTAACACAGGTAGAAACATAGTAACATAGTGAGGAATCCAATGAGTAAGACAGTGAGTAACATGATCAGTAACACAGTAACATAGTAATATAGTGAGGATTACAATGAGTAGCATGGTCAGTAACACAATGATAACATGATGAATAACATAGTCAGTAACATAGTCAGTAATAGAGTAACATATACTATAATGAGGAACACAATGAGTGACATAGTCAGTAACATAGTGAATAACAGAGTGAGTAGCATGGTCAGTAACACAGTCAGTAACAGAGTAACATAGTATTATTGTGAGGAACACAATGTTCAACATGGTAAGTAATACAGTTAGTAATACAGTGGGTAACATGGTCAGTAACAGATTTAGTAACAGAGTAATGTAGTGAGGAACACAATGAGTAACGTGATCATAACACAGTGAGTAACAGGACAAAATAATGACATAGCAACATAGTGAGTAACGCATGAGCAATATAGTCAGTAACACAGTAACATAGAAACATAATAAGTAACAAAGTGAGTAACATAGTCAGTAACACAATGAGTAACACAGTAACATAGGAACATAATAAGTAACAAAGTGAGTAACATAGTCAGTAACACAATGAGTAACACAGTAACATAGGAACATAATAAGTAACAAAGTGAGTAACACAGTTAGTAATATAGTAATGTAGTGAGTAACACAATGAGTAACATGCTCAACAACACAGTGGGTAAAAGAGTAACATAGTGATATAGTGAAGAACACAATGAGTAACATGGTTAGTAACACAGTTAGTAACACAGCGAGTAACACAGTTAGTAACACAGTAACACAGTGAGCAACACAGTTAGTAGTACAGTGAATAGCATAGTGAATAAGACAGGTAGAAGTTTTGTATCATAGTGAGGAACACTGAGTAAAGTATTCAGTAACATGTTGAGTAAGATAGTGAATAACATATTCAGTAACACAATAAGACAGTGAGTAACATATTCAAGAACACAGTGAGTAAGACAGTGAGTAACACAATAAATAACTCAATTATTATCACAGTTTGTAACACAATGAGTAACAGTTAATAACGTAGTGAGGAACACAGTGAGTAACACAGTGAGCAACACAGTTGGTTACACAGTGAGGAACACTAGGCAACATAATCAGTAACACAATAGCACAGTAATATAGTGAGGACAGAATGAATAATACAGTGAATAACATAGTCAGTAACAGTAATACAGTGAGTAATACAGTGAGTAACATAGTGAGCAAAACAAATAGTAACATTATTGGGAGCATACTAACACAGTGAGGGTACAGTGAGTAAAACACAGTTGGTAACATAGTAATATAGCGAATGTACAGTGCGTGACACAGTCAGTAACACAGTGTAACAGTTAGTGACACAGTCTGTAACATAGTCAGTAACATAGTAACAGTAACATACTCAGCGACACAGTCAATAACATAGTCAGTAACACAGTGAGTAACATAGTGACTAATACAGTCAGTGACATAGTCAGTAGCATAGTCAGTAACATAATAAGTATTGTAAGGACAGAATGTGTGACATAATAACACAGTGAGTAATGTAGTCAGAAACACAATAAGTAAATGTCTAATCTCTGGAAAACAAGTTAGACAAACTTAAAAGCCAGAATCACTTTTCAAAGAGAACTAAGGGACTGCTGTGTACTCTGTTCAGTAAGAATTGAGCAACACCAATTTTTAATCCAACCGATTTATTTGATAGTAAAATTGCGAGCTTTCAACACTCTGTGTCTTCCTTAGGCAAATGCAGTGTTCTGGTCTGCAATCGCACACGTCAGCACAGACAGTCACAGATTGCTGATTAGAATGCGAATCCTTACATCTAACCTGCTATTCAAGTGTTAAAGTGGCTAACAATGTGTGTGAAGGGAATCCTGAGCATTGTTAGAGAATTGTGTATTTTCTCCAGACAGCACAGTAAGTGAAGTTTTTTGCTAACCCAGGCAAGTTACGGGGGTTACAGATAGTGTGTCATGAAGCCAAGATCCCTGTTAAGACCGTCCTCATGTGTGCGGAGCTTGGCTATCAGTCTCTGCTCAGCGACTCTGCGCTGTCGTGTATCACGAAAGCCTCCTTGAAGAACATTTACCCGCAGGTCGGAGGCCGAATGCCCATGACTGCTGAAGTGTTCGCCCACAGGAAGGGAACTGTTTTGCCTGGTGATTGTTGAGCGATGCTCATTCATCTGCTGTCGTAGTGTCTGCATGGTCTCCCCAATATACCATGCTTCGGGACATCCTTTCTTGCAACGTATTAGGTAGACAACGTTGGCCGAGTTGCAAGAGTATGTACCGTGTACCTGGTGAATGGTATCCTCACGTTTGATGATGTCGTCCATGTCTATGATCAGGCATGTCTTGCAGAGGTTGCTGTGGCAGGGTTGTGTGGTATTGTGGTCACTGTTCTCCTGAAGGTTGGGTAGTTTGCTGCGAACAATGATCTGTTTGAGGTTGTGCGGTTGTCTGAAAGCAAGAAGTGGGGGGGTGGGGATGGCCCTTGCGAGATGTTCATCATCATCAATGATATGTTGAAGACTCCGGAGAAGTTGTCGTAGCTTCTCCGCTCCGGGGAAGTACTGGACAACAAAGGGTACTCTGTCCACCGTGTCCCGTGTTCGTCTTCTGAGGAGGTCAGTGCGGTTTATCGTTGTGGCACGTCGGAACTGTCGATCGATGAGTCGAGCACCATATCCTGTTCTCACGAGGGCATCCTTCAGTGTCTGGAGGTGTCTGTCACAATCCTCCTCATCTGAGCAAATTCTGTGTATACGGAGGGCTTGTCCATAGGGAATGGCTTCTTTAACGTGTCTAGGGTGGAAGCTGGAGAAGTGGAGCATTGTGAGGTTGTCTGTCGGTTTGCGGTACAGTGAGGTGCTGAGGTGACCGTCCTTGATGGAGATGCGTGTGTCCAAGAATGCAACTGATTCTGGAGAATAGTCCATGGTGAGTCTGATGGTGGGATGGAACTTGTTGATATCATCATACAGTTGTTTCAATGATTGTTCACCATGAGTCCAAAGGAAAAAGATGTCATCAATGTATCTAGTATATAACCTTGGTTGGAGATCTCGTGTGGTGAAGAAGTCTTGTTCGAACCTGTGCATGAAGATGTTGGCATACTGAGGTGCGAATTTGGTCCCCATGGCTGTTCCGTGTGTCTGGATGAAAAGCTGATTGTTGAAGGTGAAGACATTGTGGTCCAAGATGAAGCGGATGAGTTGTAAAATTGCATCCGTAAACTGGCAGTTGTTGGCATTGAGTACTGAGGCAGTTGCAGCAATACCATTGTCGTGGGGGATGTTGGTGTAGAGCGCCGAGACATCCATTGTGACAAGGAGTGTCCCTGGTTCAACTGCTCCATGTGTGCTGAGTTTCTGTAGGAAGTCCGTAGTGTCAAGACAAAAGCTGGGGGTTCTTTGTACAATGGGTTTCAGGATGCCCTCGATATAGCCGGAGAGGTTCTCACACAGGGTCCCATTGCCCGATACAATGGGACGGCCGGGTATGTTTGCCTTGTGTATCTTTGGGAGGCAGTAGAGATCTCCAATGCGGGGAGTACGTGGAATGAGAGCCCGGAGGGTGTTCTGAAGGTCATACCACCTTCTTCTTACGGACTTCTTACCACCCCAATCCAACGCCGGCATCTTTACATCATGTGTACTCTGTTTCAGAGATAAATAGCTCAGTCCTGCTTCATGGGACTGTAAGAAATCTGACAACACCAGGTTTAAATCCAACCGATTTATTTGATAGTAAATTTGATAGTAAAAGTTGTGAGTTTTCTATCAAATAAATCGGTTGGATTTAAACTTGGCGTTGTCAGACTTCTTCCTGTGTTTACCCCAGTCCAATGCCAGCATCTCTACATCATCACTGGACTGTGCCATACAACCAGAGGGATCCTCAATCCACTGAATGAGCCATAAAGCAGCCTCAGGCAAGACTAGGGGAGACGGTGTCTGCCTTCTAATCAACGCTTCGTGATGCCGAGACATAGCAGCACTGGCGAGTTCCTGCTGCCCGGATCTAGAATACCTGATGCGAAAATGCTGCCCCATTACTGGGGCAAATGCTGTTGGTTAAAAGGAAAAAGGAGGCTTATGTCAGGATGAGGCTTGAAGGCTCGGTTAGTGCAATGGATAGCTATAGATTAGCCAGGAGGGAGCCAAAGAGTGAATTGAGGAGAGCTAAGAGAGGACACGAGAAGACTTTGGCTGATACGATTAAGGAGAATCCTAAAGCTTTCTTTAGATATGTTAAGAATAGAAGATTGGTTAGGGCAAGATTAGGGCCAGTCATAGACAGCAGTGGGAAGTTGTGCGTGGAGCCTGAGGAGATTGGAGAGGTACTGAATAAATATTTCTCTTCGGTATTCACGCAGGGTGATGTAAATGTAGTTATGGAGAACACTGAGGTACAGGGTAGCAAACTGGAAGGTATCGAAGTAGATAGGGAGGATGTGCTAGATATTCTCGAGGGTTTGAAGTTGGATAAGTCCCCTGGGCCGGACGGGATTTACCCTAGGATTCTCTGGGAGGCAAGAGAGGAGATTGCAGAGCCTCTGGCTCTGATCTTCAGGTCGTCGTTGGTTACGGGTGTGGTTCCGGAGGACTGGAGGATAGCGAATGTGGTCCCGTTGTTCAAGAAGGGGAAGAGAGACCTTCCAGGGAATTATAGGCCAGTGAGTCTTACTTCTGTTGTGGGCAAAGTATTGGAGAGAATAATTAGGGATAGGATTTATAGTTATTTAGAGAGAAATGAATTGATTGGGGATAGTCAGCATGGTTTTGTGAAGGGTAGGTCGTGCCTTACTAACCTCATTGAGTTTTTTGAAAAAGTGACTAAGAGGTGGATGGGGGTAAGGCGGTTGATGTGGTATATATGGACTTTAGTAAGGCGTTTGATAAGGTGGCCCATGGAAGACTTCTGCAGAAAATGCAGATGTATGGGATAGAGGGTGATTTAGCTAATTGGATTAGGAATTGGCTAGCAGATAGAAGACAGAGGGTGGTGGTTGATGGGAGATATTCATCATGGAGTTCGGTGACAAGTGGTGTACCTCAGGGGTCTGTTTTGGGGCCCCTGCTGTTTGTAATTTTTATAAATGATCTGGATGAGGGTATTGAAGGATGGATTAGTAAATTTGCAGATGACACTAAAGTCGGTGGAGTGGTAGATAGTGAAGAGGGGTGTTATAGTTTGCAGAGAGACTTGGACAAGTTGCAGAGCTGGGCCGAGAGGTGGCAAATGGAGTTTAATGTGGAAAAGTGTGAGGTAATGCACTATGGCAGGAATAATAAATGTGTAGAGTATAGGGCTAATGGTAGGATTCTTAGTAGTCTAGATGAACAGAGGGATCTTGGTGTGTATGTGCATAGATCCCTGAAAGTAGGCAGTCAAGTCGAGAAGGTTGTTAAGAAGGCATATGGAGTCTTAGCTTTTATTGGTAGGGGGATTGAATTTCGGAGCCGCAACGTCATGTTGCAACTGTACAAAACTCTAGTGCGGCCGCACTTGGAGTATTGTGTGCAGTTCTGGTCCCCACATTATAAGAAAGATGTGGAGGCATTGGAGAGGGTACAGAGGAGGTTTACCAGGATGTTGCCTGGTATGGAGGGCAGGTCTTATGAAGAGAGGCTGAGGGATTTGAGGTTGTTTTCGTTAGAAAGAAGGCGGCTAAGAGGAGACCTTATCGAAACATATAAGATGATTAGAGGTTTAGAAAGGGTGGACAGTGATAGCCTTTTTCCTAGGATGGAGAAAGCTAGCACGAGGGGACACAGCTTTAAATTAAGGGGTATAGTTATAGGACGGATATCAGAGGTAGGTTCTTTACCCAAAGGGTGGTTCGGGAGTGGAATGCCCTGCCTGCAGCTGTTGTAGATGCGTCAAGTTTGGTGGCGTTTAAGAGGTTAATTGATAAGTATATGGAAGAGAAGGGAATGGTTTAGTTTGGAGGGGCATTGCTTTTTATATTGGTTGGCGCAACACCGAAGGCCGAAGGGCCTGTTCTGTGCTGTAATGTTCTATGTTCTATGTTCTATTACCTCCCAAGGGAGTTTATCTCTGCTAACCTGACAGTAGTTTACATCCCACTCCACGCAGATATCAAGACCATGCTGGACAAAATATACACCACTACAAATAGCCTTGAGATGTAACATCCTGAAGTCTTGTTCATCATGGCTAGGGACTTCAATCAGGCCAAGCACTTGTAGCGTCCTACCTAGTTGGTACCAACACATCTCCTGTTCTTTTGAGGCCCAAAATTCCTAGGCCACGTCTACACAAATATCAAATATGCCTACCACTCTATCACCTGCCCCACTTTGGCAAATCAGTGCACAAGGCTGTGCTTCTGCTCCTGGCCTGCAAGCAAAACTGAAGTAGGAGAAGCCATCAAAGAAAGTCGTGCAATGTTGGTCTGAGGAATCGGATGATCTCCTACGGGGTTGCTTAGAGTCAATAGACTGGTCAGTATTTAAAAACACTGTGACTATGCCACCACATCAACTGACTTCATTAGTAAGTGTACAGAAGACCATGTACCAGAGAAACAAATCTATGTGTTTCTCAATGGAAATCATGGATGAACAGGAATATCCACTGCTTGCTGAAGTCCAGGTCTGAGGCGTTAAAGTCAGGCAACACTGACCTATACAAGAAAGCCAGCTATGATCTAAGAAGATCCATCGAAGATGCTAAAAGACAGTACCGGACCAAGCTAGAGTCCCAGGCTAGCCACACAGACCCTCTGCCGACTATGGCAAGGTCTACAAGACATAACAAGCTACAAATGAAGACATGTAAAATCATTGGCATAAATGCACCCTTCCACGATTATCTCATTGCTTTCTATACATGTTTTGAGCAAGGCATCATGCCTTCTCGAAGGTCAACTCATGGAAAGTGACTGACTCGGATAGGATACCCAGACGATCTCTCAGATCCTTCATGGACCAGCTAGTGAGGTATTCACGGACATCTTCAACCTCTCTTTACACCAATCTGAGGTCCCTATCTGCTTCAAGAAGATGACCATCATCCCGGTACCAAAACAAAACCGGGCAGTATGCCTGAATGGTTATTGTCCAGTGGCTCTGACATCCATTATCATAAAGTCCTTTGAAAAGTTAGTCGTGGCACAAATCAATTCTGGCCTCCCAGATTGCCTCGATCCACAGCAATTCACCTACTTCCGCAACAGATCCAAAGCAGACACCATCGCTATGGCCCTGCCCTGGAACACTTAGATAACAAAGACACCTATGGCAGACTTATTGATTATGGCACAACCTTCAGCACCATTATTCCGATGAAACTTATTTCCAAACTCCATGATCTGGCTCAGCTCCTCCCTCTGCAACTGGATTCTGAATTTCCTCACCACAGGCTGCAATCAGTAAGGTAGACCACAACATCTCTTCCACAATCATCCTCAACACCCACAGGACTCTGTCGTTAGCCCTTTAGTACATTCCTTATATGAGTATGAGTATGGAATTGCCCTCCAGCTTGATCTTCAAGATTGCTGATGACACCACCATAGTGGATCGGACTTCAAACAATGACGAGATGGAATACAGAAAAGAGATAGAGAATCTAGTGAACAGGTGTGACACAATAATCTCTCCCTCAATGTCAACAAAAATGAAAGAGATCAACTTCAGGAAGCGTAAAGGAAAACATGCCCCTGTCTACATCAATGGAACTCAGTAAGAATTTAGCAACACCAATTTATAATCCAACCAATTTATTTGATAGTAAAAAAGCGAGCTTTCGACTCTGTGTCTTCCTCAGGCAAATGCAGTGTTCTGGTCTGCAATAGCACACATCAGCACAGACAGTCAGAGATTGCTGATTAGAATGCGAATCCTTACAACTAACCTGCTATTGAAGTGTTAAAGTGGCTAACAATGTATGTGAATGGAATCCTGAGCATTGATTAGAGAATTGTGTATTTTCTCCAGACAGCACAGTAAGTGAGGTTTTTTGCTAACCCAGGCAAGTTACGGGGGTTACAGCTAGTGTGACATGAAGCCAAGATCCCTGTTAAGACCGTCCTCATGTGTGCGGAACTTGGCTATCAGTCTCTGCTCAGCGACTCCGCGCTGTCGAGTATCACGAAAGCCCCCTTGAAGAACATTTACCCGCAGGTCAGAGGCCGAATGCCCATGACTGCTGAAGTGTTTGCCCACAGGAAGGGAACTGTTTTGCCTGGTGATTGCTGAGCGATGCTCATTCATCCGCTGTCATAGTGTCTGCATGGTCTCCCCAGTATACCATGCTTCGGGACATCCTTTCTTGCAACGTATTAGGTAGACAACGTTGGCCGAGTTGCAAGTGTATGTACCGTGTACCTGGTGAATGGTATCCTCACGTTTGATGATGTCATCCATGTCTATGATCCGGCATGTCTTGCAGAGGTTGCTGTGGCAGGGTTGTGTGGTATTGTGGTCACAGTTCTCCTGAAGGTTGGGTAGTTTGCTGTGAACAATGATCTGTTTGAGGTTGTGCGGTTGTCTGAAAGCAAGAAGTGGGGGGGTGGGGATGGCCCTAGCGAGATGTTCATCATCATCAATGACATGTTGAAGACTCTGGAGAAGATGTCGTAGCTTCTCCGCTCCGGGGAAGTACTGGACAACAAAGGGTACTCTGTCCATCGTGTCCCGTGTTCGTCTTCTGAGGAGGTCAGTGCGGTTTATCATTGTGGCACGTCGGAACTGTCGATCGATGAGTCGAGCGCCATATCCTGTTCTCACGAGGGCATCCTTCAGCGTCTGGAGGTGTCTGTCATGATCCTCCTCATCTGAGCAAATTCTGTGTATACGGAGGGCTTGTCTATAGGGAATGGCTTCTTTAACGCGTCTAGGGTGGAAGCTGGAGAAATGGAGCATTGTGAGGTTGTCTGTCGGTTTGCGGTACAGTGAGGTGCTGAGGTGACCGTCCTTGATGGAGATGCGTGTGTCCAAGAATGCAACTGATTCTGGAGAATAGTCCATGGTGAGTCTGATGGTGGGATGGAACTTGTTGATATCATCATACAGTTTTTCAATGATTGTTCACCATGAGTCCAAAGGAAAAAGATGTCATCAATGTATCTAGTATATAACCTTGGTTGGAGATCTCGTGTGGTGAAGAAGTCTTGTTCGAACCTGTGCATGAAGATGTTGGCATACTGAGGTGCGAATTTGGTCCCCATGGCTGTTCCATGTGTCTGGATAAAAAGCTGATTGTTGAAGGTGAAGACATTGTGGTCCAAGATGAAGCGGATGAGTTGTAAAATTGCATCCGTAAACTGGCAGTTGTTGGCATTGAGTACTGAGGCAGTTGCAGCAATACCATTGTCGTGGGGGATGTTGGTGTAGAGCGCCGAGACATCCATTGTGACAAGGAGTGTCCCTGGTTCAACTGCTCCATGTGTGCTGAGTTTCTGTAGGAAATCCGTAGTGTCAAGACAAAAGCTGGGGGTTCTTTGTACGATGGGTTTCAGGATGCCCTCGATATAGCCGGAGAGGTTCTCACACAGGGTCACATTGCCCAATACGATGGGACGGCCGGGTATGTTTGCCTTGTGTATCTTTGGGAGGCAGTAGAGATCTCCAATGCGGGGAGTATGTTGAATGAGAGCCCGGAGGGTGTTCTGAAGGTCCGGATCAAAGGTTTTGATCAGAGTGTTGAGTTGACGAGTGTGTTCTTTGGTCGGATCTCAGAAGACGAACACAGGACACAGTGGACAGAGTACCCTTTTTTGTCCAGTACTTCCCCAGAGCGGAGAAGCTACGACATCTTCTCAGGAGTCTTCAACATATCATTGATGATGATGAACATCTCGCTAGGGCCATTCTATGTTCTATGTTCTATCCCCACCCCCCCACTTCTTGCTTTCAGACAACCGCACAACCTCAAACAGATCATTGTTCGCAGCAAACTACCCAACCTTCAGGAGAACAGTGATCACAATACCACACAACCCTGCCACAGCAACCTCTGCAAGACATGCCGGATCATAGACATGGACGACATCATCAAACGTGAGGATACCATTCACCAGGTACACGGTACATACACTTGCAACTCGGCCAATGTTGTCTACCTAATACGTTGCAAGAAACGATGTCCCAAAGCATGGTATATTGGGGAGACCATGCAGACACTACGACAGCGGATGAATGGGCATCGCTCAGCAATCACCAGGCAAAACAGTTCCCTTCCTGTGGGCGAACACTTCAGCAGTCATGGGCATTCGGCCTCCGACCTGCGGGTAAATGTTCTTCAAGGGGGCTTTCGTGATACACGCCAGCGCAGAGTCGCTGAACAGAGACTGATAGCCAAGCTCCGCACACATGAGGACGGTCTTAACAGGGATCTTGGCTTCATGACACACTATCTGTACCCCCCGTAACTTGCCTGGGTTAGCAAAAAACCTCACTTACTGTGCTGTCTGGAGAAAATACACAATTCTCTAATCAATGCTCAGGATTCCCTTCACACACATTGTTCGCCACTTTAACACTTGAATAGCAGGTTAGATGTAAGGATTCGCATTCTAATCAGCAATCTGTGACTGTCTGTGCTGATGTGTGCTATTGCAGACCAGAACACTGCATTTGCCTGAGGAAGACACAGAGTCGAAAGCTCGCTTTTCTACTATCAAATAAATCGGTTGGATTATAAATTGGTGTTGCTAAATTCTTACTGAGTTCTTACCACCCCAATCCAACGCCGGCATCTGTACATCATGACTACATCAATGGAAGCCACGATGTGGAGATGCCGCTTTGGACTGGGGTAAACACAGTAAGAAGTCTCATAAAGACTTGCATTCCAACCATTCCAATCTTGTAAATTGAATTTAGATATCCTGTTTGTAAACTAAATTCCAACGCACTTGTTGAAGGAGCTGCACTTCAAAAGCTAGTTGCTTTTGTTACCAAATATACCTGTTGGACTTTAACCTTGTGTTGTGAGACTTCTTACTACATCAATGGAGACAAGGTAGAAATGGTTGAGAGGTTCAAGTTTCTAGGTGTCCAGATCACCAACAACCTGTCCTGGACCCCCATGCCATTGCTATAGTTAAGAAAGCCTACCACTGCTTCTACTTTCTCAGAAGACCAAGGAAATTTGGCATGTCCACTATGACTCCCACCAGCTTTACAGATGCCCTACAGAAGTGTTATTTCTGGTTGTATCACAGCATGGCATGGCTCCTGCTCTGCCCAAAATTGCAAGAAACTACACAAGTTCAAGAACAAAATCCAATCCATCACTCAAACCAGCCTCGCCTTCATTGACATTGTATACACCTTCCGCTGCCTCAGGAAAGCAGCCATTATAATTAAGGACCCCACGCACACTGGACATGTCTCTTCCATCTTCTTCATCAGGAAAAAGATACAAGAGTCTGAGGACACAAACCAAGTGACTCAAGAATTACTTCTTTCCTGCTGCCGTCAGACTTCTGAACGGACTTATCTCACATTAAGTTGATCTTTCTCTACATCCTAGCAATGAATGTAACACTATATTCTGCACTCTCTCCCTCCCGTCTCCATGTACTGTATGTTTTGTCTGTATAGCACACAAAACAATACATTTCATTGTATAATAATACATCTGACAATAATAAATCAAATCAAATCAGAGTAACATAATGACTAAAACAGTTAGTAACACATTAACATAGTAATATTGTGAGGACAGAATGAGTAACACAGGGAGTAACAGTTAGTAACATAGTAAAACATCAAGGAGCACAATGGATAATAGTGAGTAACACAACAAGTAACATGATCCATAATACTGTACCACACTGTGAATAACTGTCAGCCTTGATCAATACTATGGCACAGTGTGTAACAGTTACCCAGAATAAATATGGTATTATAAATATCTGAGCTGGAGAGTATTACTTATATTTATCTGAGGTGTGAGAGGATATTTTGTACCTGTCTAGAGTGTGAGATTGTATCTTTTACCTGTCTGGGGTGTGAGAGAGTATCTTGAACCTAAGGTGTTATTAATTTGCATGTTATTTAGCTGTATGTTAATTTGTGTGTTATTAATCTCTGTTATTAAACTGTGATATTAACCTGTGTGTTATTGATCTATATGTTAGTCTGTGTTATTAGTCTGTGTGTTATTAATTTATGTTAGTCTGTGTGTTATTAATCTGTGTGTCCAATTCTGCAGCAGCTGTGTGTTGACTGATCCTCAGCTTGCTTGTGTCTGCATGTGTACCTTTATGGGCAGTGATACATGAATGTCCACACCCATTACTGCAGCATTTCTCATCATCTGGGCAGTCACTGTCATCTGTACAATATTCTGCACACACCCCAACTCCACCATGTCTCCGAGGACAGACCCCAGGTTTTCCTGTGAAACACAAACATATCACTATAAGGCTGGATCATATTATTAAACATAAAATGTCCTTTCCCATTCCCTTGTTCCTAGCTGTTTGGACCAGAATTGCACCCCTCAAATTATTTCAAATGCGTTTGAAAATGGCTGCTTGCTGTCCTTATTCCATCCAGAGCTCCAAATTGTTGTCTGATTTAAATTTATCAATTTGAACTAACATTTACTTATTGTGGGAGACCATTCCACACTTCTCCCTTCCTATACGTGATGAAGTATTTTCTAATTATTTTGTTGACTGGCCTGGCTCTGACATCAGGCTTTCTTCTTATGTTGGATTCAATTGAATTTAGGCCTGTACCTTTTTCTGTATGAGAGCTCTCCCTTCCTGTACCAGAGACCTTCCTGGTTAGACCAGAGCCCATAGTGCCTATACCAGAGCCCGGGCTGCCTGTACGAGAGCTTGCACTGCTTGTACCAGAGTCCAAACTGCCTCCACCAGAGCCCTCAATGCCTGTAGCAAAGCTCTCCCTGCCTGTATCAAAGCCTGCATTGCCTGTACAAGAGCCCCACCGCCCTCACACCTCCCCCCCACCTGTACCAGAACCTTCCCTGCCTATACCAGAGCTCTCCCTGCCTGTACCAGAGCAAACAGTGCCTGAACAGTGTACCAGGGTCCTCCCTGCTTGCAGGATGCTGCCTGGTATGGAAGGTCTGAGTTACGAGGAGAGGTTAGGCAAATTGGGACTGTTTTCCTTAGAAAGACGTGAGGTGTTTTCCTTAGACTTAGAGAAGATCTAATAGTGATGTACAAGATTATGAAGGGGTATAGTTAGAGTAAACAGGGTTAAGCTTTTTCCTAGAATGGACCCGAATAGCACGAGGGGTCACGGGTTTAGGGTGAGGGTAAGGTATAATTTGGATGCTAGAAGGAGTTTTTTCACACAGAGGATGATGGGGTATGGAATGCGCTACCAAGTAAAGTGGTGGAGGCAGGCACTCTGGAGTTATTTAAGAGATACTTAGATGGGCACATGAACAGAATGGGAATGAAGGGATATAGAAAACTGATTTAAAATAGGGATCGTGAGCTTTGGGAGTTCCCTGGGAAGTGTGTAAATTGTCAGTGATATTGAAGTATTTGTTTTATCCTACAGGTACTTTGGTCCACCTTGTTGTCTAACAAGGGGCATACACGCGATGGGTCGTGAGAGGGCTGCTCTTGGATTTTTCGAGAGTATCCTAGTGCTTCATGTCGTTAGTGTAGGCTGGACCTGGACCATTTGATGGGCAACAGACAGTTCAGTGACTATCGCTGTGCTGTGCAGATACATTTTGTTGACTGGCCTGGCTCTGTGGGAGTTTGCGCATTCTCCCCATGCTTGTGTGGGTTTTCTCCGGGTGCTCCGGTTTCCTCCCACATCCCAAAGATGTGCTCTTAGGCTGATTGGCAGAACAAGTTCTCCCTAAATTGTCTCAAATTTGGTTCCAATGCATAGATCTATAAACACATACAGGGATCACAGGTAAAAGTTGGGGTGGCAGCATGGGCTCATTGGGCCGAAGGGCCTGTTTCCCATGCTGTTTTGTTCTTTGTTTATAAATTTCAGTCCATTGTTCTCAGCACTTCCTAACTCATTTTTTCCAAAATATTATTTTAACATCCTGTTTTCCCTAGTTCCCCCACTTGTGAGGTCAAATGAAATTTAAGAATCTTCCCTTATTTACTTTGAAAGATTTGCAATCTGTAATAATCTTTTACTCTTCTTTGAAATGTAATATCTGAAAGATTCTGGTCCTATCGATTCTTTAGTGCAAATTCCTAAATTTTACTTATTGACTTATCAAGCTACTTGACTTAGCTTCAATACATATGCATGCATTTGGCATTTCTTTTCCCTCAACTCTTGCAGATAAATTCTCTCGATTAACCTTTCCATAGCTTTATTAGATCATTTACACACACAGAGCCTTCTTTACAAAATACCCCAATAATGCCCTCCAAAAAATATGTTAAAAAATCCATTCTCACACAAGAATAGCATGACAGGGCAAACAACAACTTTATAGAGAATGCTGGTTGGTTGGCAAGTGGGTTCTGATTGGCAGATGCATTACCATGGGAAAAGCACCAGTTTGTGGTGAATTACAGTTAACTGGCAAGCATTGTTTTAATTTTAAAGCAAATAGCTTGACTCCAATAGGTCAAGACATTGCCCTGAGGAATGAACCAGTGAAAGACTATCTCTTATTCTGTTCCACTGAAACAGGCAGTATGTGCAAACACGTTCTTTCTGTTCTTGTGTTTCCTAGGATTCAAAAAGAGGCAATCTGATCAATGTTGGTCATTTTGATTGATAGATTTAGATTGATAGATGTTAGCCAAATAAATTAGGGATGTGGAGCTCAAGAAGGTAGATGGGGATAGCTGGTAGATCACCCATGATCTAATTGATTGGTGGTATAAAGAAAAAGGCTGCTTCCTATTCCTATATCGCTCTTGTCCCCTTGCTCTTGTGTAATCTGATCTGCAGGTAAATTCAGAGCTTTTCCCAGGTTAATTTCTCAGGTGGTTCCAGATAGATTTTTTTTAGTAACCAGGACAAGCAGTAAGAGATGAGAGTGAATGATACTCACTGAATGCTGGGGGCACACACACAGCCCCACAATCAAACACACAGCACTTGTCAGGACCAGGACAGTCCTCATCACATGTACATCCCCGCTTCGTCACAGCAACCACCAGCTTCCGTGGACACTTTCCAAATTTAATCACTGCAAAACACAAAGATACACCACGTAATTTTCTACTATCACTAAGAATCACAGAATGTAAGAATGTATTCGAAGAAAGTTTAAGGACAGCAGTGACTGTAATTAAACAGCAATCATTAAAACACAGACAACATTTGAGGAAAGTTCATTATAAGCTGTTACTGCTTGAACAGTATACTGTAAGAGCAAGAATTATAGGCAGATTTGCATTTCTATTCATACCGAACACAAAGAAAGGTGGATGTGGTGATTGGAGGTCAAAAGAAGTCAACAAGAGAAAATAGAATAGAGTATGACTGGGTCTCAAACAATGATGAGACAAAGTATAAGAAAGAGATAAAGAATCTGATGAAATGGTGCAACAACAGTATTGTGAGTGGGGTCCTTGATCGTGCTGGCTGTTTTCCGAGGCAGTAGGAAATGTAGATGAAGTCAATAGGTGGAAACTGGTTTGTGTGATGGATTGGGGTATGTACACAACCCTTTGTAGTTTCTTGTGCTCTTGGTTGGTGTAGGAGCTATACAACTGTGATACAACTGGAAAGGATGCTGCATCTATAAAAATTGGTAAGAGCTGTAGCAGACATGTCAAATTTCCTTAGCCTACTAAGAAAGCAGAGGCATTGGTGGTCTTCCTTAACTATAGTATTAGTGTGGAGAGATAGGTTATTGGTGATCTGGCCAACTAGAAACATGAAACTCTTTCCCATTTCCACTTCATTCTCTGTTAATTTATACATAGCATGTCTTCCACTATGTTTCCTGAAGTCGGTGGCAATCTCCTTCATTTTACAGACATTGAGAGAGATTGTTGCCATTGCACCAATTCACCAGATTCTTTATCCCTTTCCTGTACTCCTGTACTTCATCCCATCATTGTTTGAGATTCAACCAACAATAGTGGTGTCATCAGCAAACATGAAAATGGAATTGGAGCGGAATTTGGCCACACAGTCATAGGTGTATAACGATTATAGTAAGGAGCTGTGGGCACAGCCTTGTGGGGCACCAGTGTTATATTATTATTGTATTATATTATTAGTGTTATATTATTATTTTATTGTCACTGAATCCCCCCATTGTCAGCATCTTCATGGCTACCATTGACCAGAAACTGAACTGAACTAGCTACATAAATACTGTGGCTATAAAAACTGTTCTGGGAATCCTGTGGTGAATAATTAACATCCTGACTCCCCAAAGGCTGTCCACCATCTACAAGGTGTATTTGATGAAATACTTTCCACTTGTCTGGATGAACGCAGCTCCAACAGTTTAGAAGCTTGACATCATCCTGTTCATCTGTCATTAATTTCATGATCATTACTCTGGCATCAACAATTACCAGAAAGATGTGTCCCTCCATTGGACCAGTCCCAGTGTGTTTGTTGCCAGGGCTGATGTGGCCATTTCTACAGATCTAAGCGTTGTGGTGGTCTCATGTCCCACTTCCTTTCAATTTAGGCATCTAAATATCCATATGCCAGTTTCTTCATTCTCACCACACTTGGATGTCCTTCATGTTCAAGGATTCTTCCACACAGGCACAAAGGAATAATCACTCAGATTAATAAATAAGATATACTAATACTAATAAAACTCCACTCTGGGCTGTCAGCTCGAGTTTTCTTGAATTCCGTCCTCATTCATTTTAGAATCATTTCCAAAAGTTTCCCCATCATTGGATCATTTCTTGTGTGTCTCTGTATTTGACACAAAGTTGCTTTGACAATGAGGGCTATGAAAGATTGCAAAATGAGGGCAACAAAAGAAACCCAATGAAAAGCAATGAAAGATCCCAGAAGGAGGGCATCAGAAGTCTCTAAATGACTAAATGAAGAGCTGAAGGCATCTCACTCAGTCGCATCACATCCTTATCTCCAGCTTTGTCTTTGTTAAATTATGTCCAGGAATTTGAACAAAAAAAAAGTAATGAGGTGTCACACTGACGGGTTAAAGTCAAACACAATGCATGTTTATTTAGTTGCTTGTCCAAAGTCCAAGATGGAAATGCTCCAAAAGCCTGCAAACCTCTCTGCTTAATCTCTACATGTCATGTGATGGTCTACCAGCAGAGGTAACAAAATAACACCAAAGGGTTATGCACTCCTCCACTTTTAAGAATAGTGTTAGGTGATCTTCACCAATCACTTGGTTGCATGCACTTCAGTTTTACATCTCATCTGAAAAATAGCACAGCTAGGAATGCAGCATTCCCTCAGTCTCACACTTGAGCATCAACCTGAATTACCCGCCCAACTCTCTGAAATGGGACTTGAATCCACAAACTTGTGAACATACAGCTGGGTATTTCTGGACAGGCAGTGTTTTAAAGTTTATTTATTAGTGTCACGAGTAGGCTTATATTAACACTGCAATGAAGTTACTATGAAAATCGCCCAGTTGCTACACTCCGGTGCCTGTTCAGGTACACTGAGGGAGAATTTAGCATGGCCAGTGCACCCACCTTTTGGACTGTGGGAGGAAACCGGAGCACCCAAGGGTAAGTCATGCAGACGCAGGGAGAATACGTAAACTCCGTACAGTGACCCAAGCTGGGAATTGAACCCAGGTCGCTGGTACTATGAGCAGCGGTGAATGCTAACCACTGTGCCACCATGCCATGTGGCTGCAGGTTTGCAGTTGGAAACTCATGGAATCAGGTTTCCTACAGGTCCTTCTTCATTTATCAGCAGAACTCGATATCCAGTGTTTAACTTCATTCCAGAACATGCTAACTGGATTGAGAAGGGGGCGGGGGGGTGGGGGGTGAGGTGGGGGGCGGGGGTGTGCTATCTAGCTGTTAGGTATTCAACACAAACTGCAGCTGGGCAGAGAGAGTGAGGAAATTGGGAGGAATGTGGGCTTAAAGCAGATGCTGAGCCAAAAGAGAAAGTACTTTGTTTCATTCTAGTCCATGTGCAGTCCACAATCCTACCCATTGTGAGTCTCACTGTCTAGACAATTCTGCTGAGCTTCTTGTGGAATTTGTTACATTACAAGCATTACATCAACGCTAGTAGCTATTATGACTGACTCAAACACACAATCAGTTACCAAGATAATCATTGGGAAAATGAGGGAACAACATAGTAAACTTGATATCACTACCAAAGTTCCAAGGTAAATTGCTCATGATTAGCTGAGAGGTGCTCAGTTTACTGCCTGAATGAGCCCTTTCTCTACTTTCTGGAGAGGTCTTGTAGTTCTGTAATTGCAGCCATTTCCTGTGTTCCTTATACAGAGAGGAATAGTCTCTCTGAGAACCATGGTCCATAATTGCAGTGAAAAGGCAGTTTGTGCCCAGTCTAAACATTCCCACAGTTTGGCCTCAGTTGACTTGATTCCAAAGTGAGAAATAATCATTAATGATTAAGTCACAGACGTACAATCTCACTCAAGGGAATCATGAAATTGAGACAATGAACAGGGGAGGTGTGCTTGAGCTGGATATTCTCTCACTGCTATGGAATTAGACTGCTCAGATTCATAACTTTGTTGTTTCACTTTCACCTTTGAAAAAGATGTTGCCAGGCATATGAAACCTATTACAGCTGAATCTATGATTGGAAAGAATTTGGACATTGTTGAATTCGACTGAGCTAGTCATCAACAGAATAAAACTCTCCAGAATGGGGAATATATTGGAGAGAATAAGGACTTAATAGGAACGTAATCGGACCAGCAAATAAACACTGTGGCTACAAGAGCAGGTCAGAAGTTGAGAATTTTGCAGTGAGTAATTCACCTCCTGACTCCCTAAAGCCTATTCACCCGTCTACAAGACACAATTCAGGAGTGTAATGGAATACTCTTCAATTGCCTGGATGGCGTAACTCCAACAACACTCGACACTATTCAGGACAAAACAGTTCATTGTTTTGAACCCCATTTGTTACATAGAAACATACAAAAAAGAAGCAGGAGTAGGCCATTTGGCATTTTGAGCCTGCTCCACCATTCATTTTGATCATGGCTGATTATCAAATTCAATATCTGCTTCCCTTCTTTCCTCCATATACCTTGATTCCTTTAACCTTCCTTTAAGTGCTATATCTAATTTCTTCTTGAAATCAAACAATGTTTTGGCCTCAACTGCTTTCTGGGATAGAGAATTCCATAAATGCACCACTCTCAGGGTGAAGAAATTTCTCCTTATCTCAATCCTAAAAGGTATTGTATACAAGATTATGAGGGGTATAGATAAACAGGGTTAAGCTTTTTCCTAGGATGGACTCGAATAGCATGAGGGTTCACGGCTTAGGGTGAGGGGGGTAGGGCATAATTTGGATGCTAGAGGGAGTTTTTTCACACAGAGAATGGTGGGGGTATGGAATGCGCTGCCAAGTAAAGTGGTGGAGGCAGGTACTCTGAAGTTATTTATGAAATACTTAGATGGGCACATGAACAGAATGGGAATGGAGGGGTATAGAAAACTGATTTAAAATAGGGATCATGAACCTTGGGAGTCCCTGGGAAGTGTGTAAATAGATGATGATATTGATGTACTTGTTTTTATCCTACAGGTGCTTTGGTCCACCTTGTTGTCTAACAAGGGGCATACACGCGATGGGTCGTGAGAGGGGCTGCTCTTGGATCTTTTTTCGAGAGTATCCTAGTGCTTCATGTCGTTAGTGTACGCTTGACCTGGACCATTTGATGGGCAACACGACAGCTCAGTGACTATCGCTGTGCTGTGCGGGACATGGATTTGGGCCTGTGTCTGTGGGAGTTTGTGCATTCTCCCTGTGCTTGCGTGGGTTTTCTCCAGGAGCTCCGGTTTCCTCCTACATCCCAAAGATGTGCTCTTAGGCTAATTGGCAAAACAAATTCTCCCTAAATTGTCGCAAATTTGGTTTTTAATCCATAGATCTATAAACATTGACAGGGATCGCGGGTAGAGGTGGGAACATCGGGGTGGCGGCGCGGGCTCGTTGGGCCGAAGGGCCTGTTTCCCATGCTGTTTTATCCTTTGTTCATTCTTTGTATATTCCTAATCTTGAAATTATCACATTCTGGCACCTGCTTGGGTACATTAAGGGAGATTTTAGCATGGCTAATACATCTGACCTGCATGGCTTTTGGACAAGGGGGGAACCAGAGCACCTGGAGGAAATCCACTCAGTCACGGGGAGAATATGCAGACTCCACACAGTCAGCCGAGGCCGGAATTGAACTCGGGCCACTGGCGCTATGAGGCAGCAGTGCTAACCACAGTGCCACCTAATCTCTAACACTATTGTCAAGCTAAGTTCTATCTCCACTAATAGTTTTTTGTATGGTGAGGTTTATAACATCACAAACTAACATGTTTCTTAGCATATTGTTAAACATTGATCCAAATTCACATTGTTCAGGTAACTGCCTTGACTATGCCATGAACGCTACTATCATCTTTCCTGGGGTTTCTCATTGTTGAATTAAGTTCATATCGTTGTATTATAACCAAATGGTTTTGGGTGATAGTGTCCTTAAATTAGTCCAATCAGCTTTTGTACCTGAAGCCTCTGGAGAAATCAGACTGTAAATCAGATTGTAACTTTGAGCTCACAGGCTGTCCAAAGGATTAAGTTTTTGCTTTCCCTTCCCACCTGCCCCAATTTCATTGACACTTAAAAAGAAATTGGAGCTGCTTCACATGTTGGATACACGGCTCTGTTTATCAAATGGCTCCAACTTCTCAATTTAGGGCATTTTTGCACTCACAAATTATTGCAGTAATGTTCTTCCAATGAGATATGATTCGAGGACAGATTTTGTAACAGACAAGAGACACAAAACCTCTGATTTACCTGGTCCCCAAATGTAATAGCTTGACCAAAAAAGGCAGATAAGTGAATAGGAGTTTATTTGGGGGAAAATAATGATATACAAAGCAGAGATAAGAATGCTTCCGAATTCCACAACTCACAGACTCGATTCACACATCTTGCTACAATTGGCCCCCAGTAACTCACCCCTTAAAAGAGCATACTATCACTGCGCAGGCTGGATGGGGGTACAGCTGGCATGATGCAGAGATGCCGGCATTGAACTGGGGTTAACACAGTAAGAAGTCTGACAACTTAAACCTGGTGTTGCCAGACTTCTTACTGGGGGTACAACTGAACAGAGCATGGACTGATTTCCTTGCAGATTGATAACTGGGGAAGGTTTAAAACTATCCTAGCAGCGGTGTGGTGACAGGAGATAATATCAGAGAGGAATAGCAAAGTGAAGAGAAAATTAGGAGAGATAGAGAGCATTAGAAAAGGAAATAAGAAGCTAATAGATAGATCAGAATAAGGAAATAATTTAGGAAATCTAAACCAGGCTTGCTGTGCATGTGTGTGTGAATGCACATTGTGGTCAATAATATTGGACAGGCTCAAGTTGCCCTGTGGAAATGTGATGTTATGGCATTAACAGAAACCTGGCTCAAAGAAGGGCCAGATTGGGTATTAGATATTCCTGGGTACAAAGTTTTCAGAAAAGGTATGAAAGGAAGGAAAAGGGGAGGGGCGGCAGTTTTGGTTAAGGGGACCATAGCAGTGCTGGAGAAAGAGAGTGTCCCAGAGGTTTGGGGAAGAATCAATTTGGCTAGAGCTAAGGAACAAAAAATGTACAATTACATTGCTTGGTGTACTCTTCAGACACCAACTGGTGAGAAGGATATGGAGGAAAAAACTTACAAAGAAATTACAGAGAATCATAGAATCCTACAATGCAGAAAGAGGCCCTTCAGTCCATTGAATCTGCACCGAACACAATCCCACCCAGGGACTAGCCCCATATCCCTATATATTATACCCACTAATCTCTCAAACCTATGCATCCCTAGACAATAGGGGTCAATTTCTTAGCACGGCCAATCAACCTAACCCGCATATCTTTGGAATGTGGGAGAAACCGAAGTACCTGGAGGAAACCCATGCAGACATGAGGAGAATGTGCAAACTCCACACACACAGTGACCTGAGCTGGGAATCAAACCCAGGACCTTGGTGCTGTAAAGCAGAAGTGCTAACCACTGTACTACTGTGCCACATCAAATACAGAATTAGTGAAATGTTATACTGGGAAATTTGAATGAACTCAATACAGACTGGGGATAGTAGTGAAGTAAAGGGCAGAGAGATCCTCAAATGTGCTCCAGAGAATTCTCAACAGCAGTTTTCCTTAGAATTCCTGCAATGGAGAAATGGCCATTCATTTGTGTCCAATCCAATGAGAAAGGATACACTGCTAAACTTGATTTTTTGAAATGAGATGGACGAAGGGATCAAGTGTCGGGGACTGATCATTGTAACATAAGGTTTAAATTAACTATGAATAAAATCAACAAACAGTCCAGAGTAATAATAATTAACTGAGAAAGCCAACTTCAAATGGGTCTGGGCGAATAATTAGAGTCAAAAGTTGGCAGGAAAAACAGCCACTGAGCAATTCAAGAGATAATTAGAATCAGAGAATTCCTACAGTGCAGAAGGAGGCCAGTTGGCCCATTGAGTTTGTACTGGTTACAATCCCTCTCAGGCTCTATCCTCATAACCATACATATTTACCCTGCTAACCCCTTGACACCAAAGGCAATTTAGCACAGCCAATCAATCTAACTGACACACCTTTGGACTGTGGGAGGAAAGGATGACTTCACTTTCCACTGTTGTGTCCTTTAAGGGACAATTAGTTGAGAGGGTCATGTGAGCCAGGTAACTAGTCAGGTAGCAGGGGATCAGCCCAGCAAGTGCAGGTTTCTGTATCAGTTTGATTCTGGAAGCTGACCAGGTAGCCATAAGACTACAAGTCTATGTATTATAGTTAGTGTAGCAGACACTTAGGAACACCGCCACCTGGAGATTCCCCTCCAAGCAATCACCATTCTGACTTGGAAATATAGAACATAGACATAGAACATAGAACAATACAGCACAGAACAGGCCCTTCGGCCTTCGATGTTGTGCCGACCAAAATAAAAAGCAATGCCCCTCCTAACTAAACCATTCCCTTCTCATCCATATACTTATCAACTAACCTCTTAAACGCCACCAAACTTGGCGCATCTACAACAGCTGCAGGCAGGGCATTCCACTCCCTAATCACTCTTTGAGTAAAGAACCTACCTCTGATATCCGTCCTATAACTCATACCCCTTAATTTAAAGCTGTGTCCCCTCGTGCTAGCTTTCTCCATCCTAGGAAAAAGGCTATCACTGTCCACCCTATCTAAACCTCTAATCATCTGATATGCTTCAATAAGATCCCCTAAGTACCTGGTTAAATATATTGGCTATTCCTTCACAGTCACTGGGTCAAAATCCTGTAAATCCCTCTCTAACAGCACTATGATGTGCCTACACCTCAAGGATTATACTAGTCTAACAAAAAACTTTGACTAGTTCTGGTCGCCTTACTACCGGAAGGCCATGGAGACTCTGGAGAGAGTGCAGAGGAGGTTTACCAGGATGCTGCCTGGTATGGAAAGTCTGAGTTATGAGGAGAGATTAGGCAAATTGGGACTGTTTTCCTTAGAAAGACGTAGACTTAGAGGAGATCTAATAGAGGTGTACAAGATTATGAGGGGTATAGATAGAGTAAACAAGGTTAAGCTTTTTCCTAGGATGGACTCGAATAGCACGAGGGGTCACGGACTTAGGGTGAGGGGGTAAAGTATAATTTGGATGCTGGAGGGAGTTTTTCCACACAGAGGGTGGTGGGGGTATGGAATGTGCTGCCAAGTAAAGTGGTGGAGGCAGGTACTCTGGAGATATTTAAGAAATACTTAGATGGGCACATGAACAGAATGGGAATGGAGGGGTATAGAAAACTGATTTAAAATAGGGATCATGAGCCTTGGGAGTCCCTGGGAAGTGTGTAAATAGATGATGATATTGATGTACTTGTTTTTATCCTACAGGTGCTTTGGTCCTTGTTGTCTAACGAGGGGCATACACGCGATGGGTCGTGAGAGGGCTGCTCTTGGATCTTTTTCGAGAGTATCCTAGTGCTTCACGTCGTTAGTGTACGCTTGACCTGGACCATTTGATGGGCAACACGACAGCTCAGTGACTATCGCTGTGCTGTGCAGATACATGGATTTGGGCCTGTGTCTGTGGGAGTTTGCGCATTCTCCCCGTGCTTGCGTGGGTTTTCTCCGGGTGCTCCGGTTTCCTCCCACATCCCAAAGATGTGCTCTTAGGCTAATTGGCAAAACAAATTCTCCCTAAATTGTCTCAAATTTGGTTTTTAATCCATAGATCTATAAACATGGACAGGGATCATGGGTAGAGTTGGGAACATCGGGGTGGCGGCGCGGGCTCGTTGGGCCGAAGGGCCTGTTTCCCGTGCTGTTTTGTTCTTTGTTCTTTGACTACATTCAAAGGTCCAGTATGTACTTTGTACCTACTATTTTCCAAGGAAGAGAAATCCACAGATTAACCATCCTCTGAGTGTAAAACAGTCTCCTCATCGTAAAAGGGTGATCACCTATTTTTAAATCATGTCCCTGAATTCTAGTCCCCCACATCCTCTGGGTATCCACCATATCAAACCCTCACGATCTTATATATCTCAATAAAATCACCTCCCAATCTTCTAAACTCCAGTGAGTATAAACCCAACCTGCCAAACCTGCTTCATCGATTTAACGCTTCATCCCAGGATTGAGTCCAGTGAATCCTCTCTGGACTGCTATTAACACCATTTGGGCAACACAGTAGCACAGTGGTTAGCACTGTTGCTTCACAGCTCCAGGGTCCTGGGTTCGATTCTCGGCTCGGGTCACTGTCTGTGTGGAGTTTGCACATTCTCCTTGTGTCTGCGTGGATTTCCTCCAGGTACTCTGGTTTCCTCCCACAGTCCAAAGATGTACAGATTAGGTTGATTGGCCACGCTAAGAAATTGCCCCTTAGTGTCCAGGGTAGCGGAGGTTGGAGGGATTAGTGGGTATGATACATAAAGATATGGGGATAGGGCCTGAGTGGGATTGTATTTGGTGCAGATGGGCTGAAGGGCCTGTTTCTGCACTGTAGGGTTCTATGATCTATGATTGTGGCCAGAATCCTCTGACCTCAGCCTCAGCTGGGATTCTTCAGTCCTGCTGCTCTGAATGGAGTTCTGGCTGAGCACCAAATTCTCTGTTCTTCCTGGCAGTGATGCTATAGCATAAGATACCAGAGAATTCCAATCTATATTTGTTTGAAATAAGGAGCTGAAAGCTGTACAAAGTATTCCAGAAAAGATCTCACCAAGATCCTGTTAAGCAGTACTAAAAGTTCCCTTCTTTGATATTCTCTTTCTAATAAACACCAATATTCCATTTACCTTCCTCATCGCTTGCTGTATCAGCAGTCTAACATGATGAGCTTCATGGGCCAGAACACTACTGCTTTTCTATTCTTCCAGCCAAAGTGAACCAGTTCATAAGTTATATGCAGTCTGCCAAATGTTTGCCTACTCACTTAATCTGATGATATCACTTGCAGATTCTCTACCTGTGCCCCACCTATCTTGGTCATATCAATAAGTTTACCTACCATACATTCAGCCCGTTCATCCCAATTATTGACATATATTGTAAATATTTGAGGCGCCGGCACTCCACTGATTACAACTTGCCAACAAGGAAATACCTCATTTATCCCAGTTCTCTGCTTTCCATTAATTAACTATCTAAAGTTCACTTTAGAGAGTGATAGAAAGAAGATTAAACTCACCAGTGGAGTTGTGTCCCTTTGCGAAGGTTGAATCGAGGAGGAAGATGCTGAGGGTGAGTAGGTAAGGGAAATATGTTCCCATGTCTGACAGTGAAGGAGCTGCACTGATCGAGATGCAGACACAGAGAGTGAAACACAACTAACAGCCGACTGAGAGTGTGGGCAGGTCTCAATACCTCAAATATTTCAAGTATTTGCACTGGGGTGTGTGTATACACGCGATCCCAACATTAACTTTGTGCCAATGAAGGCAGAAATGTGTTCCTAATTATTTCTTTCCCTGGGGTCCTTGTGTTGCCATTTAGAATTCAGAGGGCTCTTTATTAACACTCGAGCCTTAGGTGAATACTTTACATGCAGAAAGTTTTGGAATTCCTATTCCTGACACAGAAACCAGAGAAGGAGCAAAATGGATTTACTATCAGAACTAAGAGGTTATGCCTATCTTAAGAATGCTGAAGAGCTTAAGGTTGTTTTCTATGGAAAGGGGAAAGTTGACTGAGATCTTCAAGATATGAAAGGTTTTAATAGCACAGACATAGAAATGCTTCCATTTGTTAATCAGTCTAAAACGAGGAGTCATTAATATATGATAGTCAGTAATAAAGCTAATAGAGGATTCTAAAGAATCATACTATTCAAAGAGCAGTTGGCACAGATCAAATAGTCGCATCAGGTGTTGATAAACCAATAGTGGAGGAATGAATAGTAAAATACAACTGACCTGGAGGAGAACAGGAAGCAGATGTAGACCATAAATGTTGAGTAGAAAACCCAGATTTACTCACAGCCAAACTGTGAGTGAACATTTATTAAATAGTGATGGAGTTCAGTGAAATGTTTGAAAGGGAGAAACATAAGACAATTAAGATTCTAGATTTCAACAGACTAGTTTTAGTGTGAGGAGATGGGGCTGGGGGGGCTGCCCATACCAAACTGTACAAACCCACTCATGAGGAAAATTACAAAAGATCAGTGGAAGTCAGGGCCACTCTGCTTCTTTTTGAGGGCTCTTTTTAATGAATAAAACTGTTTAGCTTAATATTGATAGCTTAGGGACACTGTAGTAGGAAGACTCTTTAAGGGATAATGTTTCAGAGGGTCATGTGACCTGTTAAATCAATTGGGCTGAAGCACACAGTCCTGCAGCTGAGTACAGGCTCCGTTGAGTAGACTGGAGATTGGAGCCGAAATAAGCAGTAACATCATTCTTACTTTGTGTATAAAGTTATTCAAAGAGGAGGATGGTGGTATTCAGGGATTGCTTTCCCTGACTTGGATTGTCTCTGCATCTTTGTAATCTTGGCATGATGGCACAGTGGTTAGCACCGCTGCCCCTCTTAGCTCTAGGGACCTGGGTTCGATTCCTGGCTTGGGTCCCTGTCTGTGCAGAGTTTGCACATTCTCCCTGTTTGTGTGAGTTCGCTCTGGTTTCCCCCCACACTCCAAAAATGTGCTAGTTAGGTCCATTGGCCGTGCTAAATTCTCCCTTTGTGTATCTGAACAGGTGCTGGAGTGTAGCAACCAGAGGATTTTCACAGTAACTTTATTGCAGTGTTGACATAAGCCTTCTTACGATTAATAAATAAACTTTAGCTTCTTACTTGCATTCTAATCAGTATTCTGTAAACTGTGTGTGTCTTTATATGTCCTTCACTGATCAGAATCTTGCAGACACCTGACAAAGGAACAGCAGCTTATGAGATTACTATCAAACAAACTGGTTGGACTTAAACCTAGTGTTTGAGACTTCTTACTGTGCTTAACCCAGTCCAACAGCGGCATCTCTACATCTTGTTTAAGTAGCTCATAGAGTCTAACTAGTTACATTGCCTTGACTAGGACATGATCATCTTTAGCTTGTAGGAAGTCAGAGTGAATTGTCAGGAACACTCACCTCAATTGTGTCTCGGATAAGCTTAGATGTTAAATCTCCTTTCAAATCCATTGATCACCCTGCAGAGATCATTTACAAAAACATTCACAGGTGACCCCGGCAGTTGGACTAGCTTATTGAATTTAGCTCTTTCTGAAACTATTTTTTAATATTCATTTACAGGATATGGGCTTTGCAGGCTAAGCCATCAGTTATTGCCAATCCCTAGTTGCCCTTAAGAAGGTGGTGGTAAGCTGCCATCTTGCACCGCTGCAGTCTTTGTAGTGTAGATATACCCACAATGCTGTTAGGCAGTGAGTTCCAGGAGTTTCACCTCGTGACAATGAAGGATTGGTGATATATTTCCAGTCAGACGTGGAGAAAGACAGCTCCCACTGCCTAAATGCTTTTTAAAAGACAAAATTGTACCTGCTTCCACTACTACTACCTCTGGCAGCTTGTTCCAGACACCCACCACCCTCCGTGTGAAAAAAATGCCCTTCTGGACACTTTTGTATATTTCCCCTTTTACCTTAAACCTATGCCCTCTAGTTTTAGACTCCCCTATCTTTGGGAAAAGATATTGATTATCTAGTTGATCTGCCCCTCATTATTTTATAGGCTTCTCTCTATAAGATCACCATTCGGCCTCCTATGCTCCAGAGAAAAAGTTCCAGTCTATCCAGCTTTGCCTTATAACTCAATCCGCCAAGTCCCAGTAGCAGCCTAATAAATCTCTTCTGCACTCATTCTAGTTTAATAGTTCATTTCTATAATAGGATGATCAGAATTGCACACAGTGTTCCAAGTGTAGCTTTACCAATGCCTTGTACAACTTCAACAAGACATTCCAACTCCTGTATTCAACGTTCTGATCGATAAACAAAGCATGTTGAATCCCTTCTTCACCACTTTGCCTACCTGTGACTCTACTTTCAAGGAGCTATGAACATGTACCCCTAGATTTCTTTGTTCCATAATTCTCCCCAATGCCCTACCATTAATTCAGTAAATCCTGCTTTGGTTCAGTCTACCAAAATGCATCACCTTGCATCTGTCCAAACTAAACTCCAACTGCCATCCATCAGCCCACCAGCCCAACTCAGGAATGTGATCCTTCAGAGTAAAAAATAAAGAGTTAGATAGGAAATTAAGTATCAGAACCTTAAGAGTAGTAATCTCTAGAGTACCCCTGGTGGCAAATGCTAGTGAGAATAGGAATACTAGGATAAGGCTGATGGATACGTGGCTGAGGAGCTGTGAGAGAATCTCTCAACCTTCTAAACTCCAGTGAATATAATTGGCTTTTATAACTCTATAGTTGTTTTAAATTTTAACATCTGTTAATTGAATGTACTTTATTATGTTTAACAGACCAATCACTTTCAAGCATTCATATGTATTTTATATAGTATTTTGTGTAACTTCTGCAAACTTGTAAGTTTTGTAAAACTATTCTGTATGGTACACATGGCTGCCAGTGTATATTGATGGTGGAGGGAGTGAATGTTTCTGGATGGAATATCAATCAAGTGTTCTGGATAATGTCAAGCATCTTGAGTGTTGTTGGAGTTGCAGTCATCCAGGAAAGTGGAGCAAATTCCTTTATACTCTTGACTTGTACCTTGTAAAAGATGGACAGGCTTTTGATGGTCAGGTAGTGAGTTGAATTCTTAGCCTCTGACTTGCTTTAGTATCCATATAATTTATGTGGGTAATCCAGTTCAGTTTCTGCTCAATGATAACTCTCAGGATGTTGATAATGGGACATTAAGCAAATATGAAGAGACAATGGTTATATTCTCTCTTGTCGGAGATGGTCATTGTCTGGTTCTTGTGAAGCACAAATGTTACTTGTCACTTGTCAACACAAGTCTGGATATGGTTGTGGACATGGAGGACTTCAGTATCTGAGGTGCTGAACAGTGGGCAATCATCAATGAACATCCCCACTTCTGACCTGGAAGGAAGGTCATTGATCAAGCAGCTGAAGATGGACCCAGGATACCATCCTAAGGAACTCCTACAGTGATGTCCTAGAGCTGAGATGATTAACCTCCAACTACCGCAACCATCTTCCTTTGTGCCTAGTATGCCTCCAACCAGTGGAGAATTTCCCCTGATTCCCATTGACTCCAGTTTTGCTGGGGCTCCTTGATGCCATTCTCAACCATACGCTGCCTGTCAAGGGCTGTCACTCTCACCTGACCTCTGGAGTTCAGTTTTTTGAACCGAGTGTAATGATCCCTTCAGTCTACTTTACTGACAATCAAAAGTGGACTGATTGGGTGGCAATTGACCAGGTTGGATTTGTCCTGTTTCTTGTGTCCAGTGCATACCTGGGCAATTTTCCACGTTGCCAGGTAAATGCCAGTATTGCAGCCGTACTGGAATAGCTTGTATAGGAGAACAGCAAATTTTGGAGCATATCTTCAGTACTCCAAACTGTAACCTGTGTAGGTTATCCTAATGTCAGGGAATTAGCAGGGTAAATATGTGCGGTTATGAAAATAGGACCTGGCTGGGATAGTGATTGGTGCAGACTCAATGGGCCCAATGGCCTCCTTCTGTATTGTAGGGATTCTATGATTTTACTATTGCCAGAATGTTGTCAGGGCTTTGCAGTGTACAGTGTCTTCAGCTGGATATCATAGCTGAAGACTGACATCTGTGATGCTGGGAACCTTTAGAGGAAACCGAGATGGATCATCCACTTGACACTTCTGGCTGAAGGTTGTTGCAAATTCTTCAGCCTTACCTTTTGCACTGATGTACTGGGCTCCTCCATCTCGGAGGATGGGGATGTTTATGCAGCCTCCTCCTCCAGTTAGTTGTTTCACTATCCACCACCATTCACAGCTGGAAGTGGCAGGGCTGCAGAGTTAGATCTGACCTGTTTGTTATAGAATTTCTTAGCTCTATCTATTACTTACTGCTAATGCTATTTAGTATGCAAATAGTCCTGTGTTGTAGCTTCAGCAGGCTGACTCTTCATTTTTAGGTATGCCTGGTGTTGCTCCTGGTATGCCCCCTGCACTTTTCATTGAACCAGGGGTGATCTCTTGATTTGGCAGAAAAATGATAGAATGGGGGGAATATTGTTACATGTATTAGCAGGTGTATGATTGCTCTAAGAATTCATAGAATCCCTACAGTGCAGAAGGTGGCCACTTGGCTCATGGAGTCAGCACTGATCACAATCCCACCCAGGCCTGATTTCCATAACGCACCCGTAATTTACCCTGTTAATTCTCCCTGATTAACAGGTCAATCCACCTAATCCACACATCTTTGAATTATGGGAGGAAACCGTCTTATCCACGCTGGGCACATGATTTGATAATGATGTCATTTGGAGCGTTTCAAAGGCTGAAGTTTAATCCCATTTTCTACTCTGTATAGGCAACAGTTCCTAGAATAAACCTTACTGTTGTTTGTTTAAATCTATGGTCCTGATTCTGCTGAATTGAGACTGTACCAGTGGGAAAGCTGGAGGGTTTCTCCTTGGCACTACCAGCGCTCTGAATTTGCAATTCAGAATATGGGTAGTGGGCCTGTTGCGGGCTTTGATATCAGCATTTGAATTAATCAGAACTTGACTCTTCAAATAACCAGACCAAGTCACAGAGCTTTTAAACAGCTGTTTTAATAAAGCTATAGTGAGGATCCTGGGCAGTCACAGGTTAGTGCCAGTATCTAACCAGATCCCAGAATTCAGGAATCCACAAAACAATTATAGTTTCAAATTTGATTATAAGCAATAGCATATACAAATCAAAGTACAGGAGCTATCTATATTCACTCACAGTTATTGCTATATCATTCATAAGGTACAGCTATTAAAACCAATCACCTTATGCTTGCTAAAATATCCTATCAGTGTGAAGACATAATCATGTTAGCTGATCTAATCAGCATTATTACAAATTATCAGCGATATTCCAGTTTGTGTCAGTCTCTGTGGATATCATTCCCATATTCCTGCTCCAGGTGTCAGATTTAATGAATTGTCTCAGATTAAAGGCAGGGGTGTTTACTGTGAAGACTTTTATAAAGACTTTGTATTTCTCATAGCAGCTTAGGGTGATTTTATATGATTAAACTGGTGTGATTGTTAACTCTCGCAGGGCCAATCCACCCATCCACCTTCCCCACTCCCCCCCAAACACACACACACAGTTTCACACTGACTTCCTGATATCTGGTGCCTGATCACTGCACTGGGAAAACAGCTGTTAGCCCTTCACAAGCAGGAGCAGCATTTGAGAGTGTTTCAGCCAGCAACATGGCCGGACAAAGATCTGCTCTAGAATTACAAGTCAGAGGTGGAGAGGAAATTCAAAGTTGTGGAGAGGAGAGCCATCCTCTTCCCGTGAGTCAAAAGGAGGCTGTCTCCACCTGAGGTAATGAAGGCATGGGAAGGGGTGGCCACGGCAGTAAGCATCAGAAGTTTTATCAAGACAGCAGGCATGCAATGCCAGAGAAGATGAATGAGCTGCTCCAGTCAGCAAGGGTAATTTCCCTGCCCCGGCATCATGCTTGTCCCTGTGCCATCTTACTTTAATCCCCTTTGATCCCACCTTCTAACGTTGTCCTACAGAATACCCAAGTGCTCCCTTCCCCAACCCACAGTCCTCATCTCACCCCTAGTTGGCCAGACCCATTCATGCCACCAGCTATTAACTCCCCTACTCAGGACAATCTATCACTCTGCCATCCTTGTATCCCCATAGGCAACAATTTCCTTCAACAAGAGGGAGTGGGTGAGGACAGGCAAGAGCATCCCCAAGGTGTAAATCCTCACTCCCTCTGAGGAGAGGACCTTGGAAATCAGGGGGGAGACTCAGGAGTGAGCTGCCACTGACTGCCAGGTTGGCAGGCCCCACTTAAGTAAGAGCCCAAAGCATTATGATCCAGTTAATCTTCCTCAAGCGAGTCTATCATCTCTCACACGCTTGACATCTCCACCAGCTGACCCCACGTCCTTTGTCTGACAGAATCTCCATCGGATGAGGTCTGACCGTGCCACCATCCAGGTACTGTGGGCTAGGGAGGACACAGACATACTGCCACTGCACTCACTAGCACCATGCACCAGCACATTGATACTCACCTTGGTGAGAAACATTAGTGGACAGGTTTGTGGGGTGCTCTGGTGATCAGCACACTGAAGCTATTGCACATTGGATGGAGGCTGGAACATGTAAGGAGTAGCCAGTTAAAGGGCTAATGGCTCCCCTAGAACTGCTGACTCAAGGTAGGTGTTGGGCCTTCTAAAATGTTTATCCCAGTCATTGTCAACATGCAAAAGCAGAGCCCGGATGGTGTTTTAGCAACCTCCCAGCAGATGTTAGCCCAAGTGGAGCAGTCAGGAGCCTTGTCTTGCAGGAGATGGGGGCTGACATTGAGTGGTATCCACGCCTGCAATGGTTTGGTCCATAATGGAAAGCCTGAGCCAAGATGTCTGTACCATGATCAATGATTTCCAAAGTATGGCCCACTCATTGGCTGCAGCCTGGGTACCAGAGCCAAGTCACACATGGACGTGTCAGTGGCTGTGAGGGACATTGCTGATGAACATCAGAACTTGGCTCAGTCATGCAAGACCATGACTAAAAACATCAACAACATTATCTAATCGCAAAGGGACATGTGCTAGTCATTGAGGGCCATGGCTGAGGGCAATGGAACAGGATAATGGGGAGGTTTTTGGAACTCATTCCAGCTCTCCTTCAGGCCCAAGGAGTGACCCGGCATCAATGAGTACCCTGAGGAAGGAGAAAGTGCTGGAGCCCAGCCTAGGCCCTTCAGCCATGGAGACTAAGGCCATTAACAGTCCTTCTGAATTCCCTCTTTGTGACATTGACCTTTCTCCTGGACAGAACAGTGGCATGTTATCAACTGTGACACCCAAACATCACCAGGTCCCTCCAAGCTCAGGCCCTCCAGAGGATGCCCGCCAAGGGCTATCACAGGCCAGAGGGCTCTGTTTACACTTGGTGCATTTTCTTCCTGATTGGACCACATTGAACAAATACTTCAGATAAACATATTTTTCTTCATTCATGAGATGTGGACATCACTCGCTTGGCCAGCATTTAATTCCCCATCCCTAGTTTGAACTCACTGGCTTGCTCAGACAGTCAACCACATTGCTTGGATCTGGAGTCCCATGTAGGCCAGATTGGGTAAGGATGGCAGGTTTACTTCCCTCAAGGACAGTAAAGAACCTGAGGGGTTTTTACACTGTAATTCTCCATCATCACTCGATATCCACTTGTACCCACAATAAGAATCCCATATCATTACATCCAAACCCTGCATCTACAATCTTCACCCTCCACCAATGTATTTCTCTAACTGCAGACTGTTTCTGTTGCTGTTGAACGGATCTTTATGAAGCACAGTTTTCGATATTTGTGCTGTGTCGTCCTGCGCTTGTTCTCACATTTTACAGCTCGTAAAATTTCTCATCTTCTGTGCAGCACCTGGGTCAGGATATCAGCATCTTACAGACAGCTGACCACAGAATTGCTTTCAAAATGTACATACAATAACAGAATTTTGTGGAGTTTATCATTTGTTGATAAAGCTGTTGATAAAGATCCTCAGTGCATCAGTTGTTAAATTTTCCTTTGAGAGACTCAAAATCACAGGAAGTTGGAGAGTTGAATCAACGGTGCTAATGGTCACTGTGTGGGATAGCATCAGCCTAATTCTAACTGGGCTGTACTAGTGCCCCAATTGGGCTCCTCCCGTGGCCTCAACTGGGCCCCAGCAGGGCTCAAACTGGGCCCCAGCAGGGCTCAAACTGGGCCCCAGCAGGGCTTCAACATGAATCCAATCGTGCTCCAATAGTGACATTCAGAAACACAGAATAGAATAAACAAAGAATGGCAGCAAGGAATAGCGAAGGTAGTGATAAAATCTGAGTGTAGATCAAATAGGATTGAACTAACTGGATTGAATACGGACCTAACTGGATTCACTAAAGATGGAACGGGATTGAGTAAGGGTTCAATTAGACTGAGTGAGGATGGAAAAGGATTATGAAAATAAAATTGGATTTAATAACGATCTAATTAGAATGAATGAAGATTAATTGCAATCAAGGGAGATCAAACTGGAATGAATTGTTACTGGATTGAATAAAAATTAAACTGGATTGAATTTAACAGGATTAAAAATCTCAAGTTTAAATCAGGATCTAACAGGATTGAAAGTTGCTCTAACAAAATGATGCAGGCACTGTTCAGATGACCAAAGTTACTCAATGCTTGAGAATATCAGCCCAAATGCTGTTCCTGTAAAAACAATTAGAACAGAGAGTTAGTCATTGGAAATTAATCATGATGAGAGGCCATGGCTGGCTGCAGCATCAGGAATTGTAAAAAGCTGAGTAATCTAATACGAGAAAATATTGAAATGTACCCTGGACACAACATACTTGGCCACACAGCACTGTGTTCGAAAAACTGAGATTGGCATAGAGGACAGTGTGCGTGAGGGTGGGGGGGAGGCGTTTGCGTGAGGGTGGGGGTGGAGCGAGTGAGGCGGGAGGGGTTCACGTGAGGGTGGGGGTGGGAGGAGGGGTTCAGTGTGCGTGATGGAGGGGGGGGGTGGTTGCGGGCGGGGTTCAGTCGTGCGTGAGGGTGTGGGGGGGGTGGGCGGGCGGGGTTCAGTGTGCGTGAGGGTGGGGGGGTGGGTGGGCGGGGGGGAGTGGGAGGGTGGGGGGTGCGGCGGGCGGGGTTCAGTGTGCGTGAGGGTTGGCATAGAGGACAGTGTGCGTGGCGGGTGGGGAGGGGAGGGTGGGCGGGCGGGGGTTCAGTGTGCGTGAGGGTGGGGGGTGGTGAGGAGTGGGAGGGCGGGGTTCAGTAGTCGGCATGGGCAGGGACGCGGGCGGGTGTTCAAGTCCGTTCGCGTGAGGGTGGGGGGGGTGGGGGGTGGGCGGGCGTTCAAGTGTGAGTTGAGGGTGGGGGGGGTTGGCGGGCGGGGTCAAGTGTGCGTGAGGGTGGGGGGGGTTGGGAGGGAGGGGTTAAGTCGTGACGTGAGGGTGGGGGGGGTGGGTGGGAGTTCAGGGTGGGAGGGTGGGTGGGAGGGAAGGGAGGGGGGGTCAGTGTGCAGTGAGGGTGGGGGGGGGGGGTGGGGGCTTCAGTGTGTGAGGGGTGGGGGGGTGGGCGGCGGGGGCGGGGTTCAGTGTGCGTGAGGTGGGGGGGGATGGGCGGGCGGGGGGGGTTCAGTGTGCGTGGAGGTGGGGGGGGTGGGCGGGCGGGGGGGCGGGGGTTCAGTGTGGTGAGGGTGGGGGGGTGGGCGGGCGGGGTTCAGTGTGCGTGAGGGTGGGGGGGTGGGGGCGGGCGGGGTCAGTGTGCGTGAGGGGGGGGTGGCGTGGGCGGGAGGCGAGGGGTCAGTGTTCGGAGGGTGGGGGGCGTGGCGGGCGTGGGGTTCAGTGTGCGTGAGGGTGGGGTGGTGGTGCCGTGGGAGGGGAGGGGTGGGCGGTGGGGTTCAGTGTGCGTGAGGGCGTGGGGGGGGGGGGCTGGGGCGGGCGGGGTTCAGGGTGAGTGAGGTGTGCAGTGTGCAGGGTGGGGGGGGTGGGCGGGCAAGTGTAGAGTGAGGGTGGGTGGGCGGGGTGGCAGGGCGGGGTAGTGTGCGTGAGGGTGGGGGGGGGAGTGGGCGGGGGGGTTCAGTGTGCCGTGAGGGTGGGGGGGGGTGGGGGGGGGGGGGGGCGGGCGGGCGGGGTTCAGTGTGCGTGAGGGTGGGGGGAGTGGGCTGGGCGGGTTCAGGTGAGATTCAGTGTGCGTGGAGGGTGGGGGGGTGGGGGGGAGGGAGGGGTTAGGGCGGGCGGGGTTCCAGTGTGCGTGAGGGTGGGGGGGGGTGGGTGTGCGAGGGTTGCGGGGTTCAGTGTGCGTGAGGGTGGGGGGGGAGGGTGGGGGGGGGGTGGCGGGCGGGGTTCAGTGTGCGTGAGGGTGGGGGGGGTGGGGTGGGGTGGAGGGTGTGGGTGGTGCGGGCGGTTCAGTGGTGCGTGAGGGTGGGGGGGTGGGTGGGCGGGCGGGGTTCAAGTGTGCGTGAGGGTGGCGGGGGTGGTGGGCGGGCGGGGTTAGTGTGCGTGAGGGTGGGGGGGGTGGGTGGGCGGGCGGGGTGGGGGGAGTGGGGGGTGGGTGGGAGGAGGGTCAGTGTGCGTGAGGGTGGGGGGGGTGGGTGGGCGGGGCGGGTTTCAGTGTGCGTGGGTGGGGGGGGTGGGTGGGGCGGGCGGGGTTCAGTGTGCGTGAGGGTGGGGAGGGGTGGTTGCCCGTGGGAGGCGGGGTTCAGTGTGCCGTGAGGGTTGGGGAGGGTGGGTGGGTGGGCGGGCAGTGTGCGTGAGGGTGGGGAGGCGTGGGTGGGCGGGCGGGGTCAGTGTGCGTAGGGGGGGGGGGGGTGGGTGGGCGGGGTGGGAGGGTTGGTGAGGGGCGGGGGTTCAGTGTGCGTGAGGGTGGGGGGGGTGGGTGGGCGGGCGGGGTTCAGTGTGCGTGAGGGTGGGGGGGTGTGGGGGGCGGGGGTTCAGTGGGCGTGAGGCGGGCGGGTTCAGTGTGAGTGAGGGTTGGGGGGGTGGGTACGTAGTTGGTGCGTGAGGTGGGGGGGTGGGTGGGCGGTGGGAGGGCAGGGACGGGGTTCAGGCGTGAGGTGAGGGTGGTGAGGTCACGGGGTGGGGGGCTGGGGTTCAGTGTGCGGCGGGTGGGGGAGGGTGGGTGGGCGGTGCGGGGTTGTGCAGTTGATGGCGTGGGAGGGCGGGGTGTGGGGGGGTGGGGAGGGTGGGTGGCGGGCGGGGGTTCAGTTGGTGCGTAGAGGGTGGGGAGGGGGTGGGCGGAGCGGGTTTCAGTGTGAGTGAGGGTGGGGGGGTGGGTGGGCGGCGCGGGGTCAGTGTGCGTGAGGGTGGGGGGGGTGGGTGGGAGGGGCGGGGGGTTCAGTGTGCGTGAGGGTGTTGGGCGGGGTGGGTGGGCGGGCGGGGTTCAGTGTGCGTGAGGGTGGGGGGGTGGGGGGCGGGTTCAGGGCGGGGGTGGGGGGGGGGGTGGGAGGGCGGGGTTCGGTTGCGTGAGGTTGGGGGGCGTGTGGGGTGGGCGGGCGGGGTGAGGGTGGGGGGGGGGGTGGCGGGCGGGGTTCAGTGTGCGTGAGGGTGGGGGGGGGTGGGTGGGCGGCGGGGTTCAGTGTGCGTGAGGGTGGGGGGTGGGTGGGCGGGCGGGGTTCAGTGTGAGTGGGGGGAGGGTGGTGGGCGGGTGGGCGGGCGGGGTTGGGATGGGCGGGGTTCAGTGTGCGTCGAGGGTGGGGGGGGGTGGGTGGGTGGGCGGGGTTCGGGGTTCAGTGTGCGTATGAGGGTGGGGGGGGTGGGTGGGAGGGCGTGGTTCAGTGTGGTCGGGATTGAGTCGAGTGTGTGGGGGGGTGGGTGGGCGGGCCGGGGTTCAGTGTGCTGTATCGAGGGTGGGGGGGGGGGTGTGCGGCGGGCGTGGTTCAGTGTGCGTGAGGGTGGGGGGGAAGGGGGTGGGTGGGGCGGGCGGCTGTTCAGTGTGATGTGAGGGTGTGGGGGCGGGTGGTCGGGCGGGGTTCAGTGTGCGTGAGGGTGGGGGGGGGGGGGGCGGGCGGGGTGGGCTTGGGGGTGGGGGGGTGGGGTGGGGGCGTGGGGGGTTGGGTGGGGGGGGGGGGGTGGGGGGGGTGGGTGGGGGGGTGGGGGGGTGGGTGGGGGGGGGTGGGGGGGATGGGGGGGGGGGTGGGGGGGTGGGGGGGGTGGGGGGGGTGGGGGGGGGTGGGGGGGTTGGGGGGGGGGTGGGGAGGGGGGGTGGGTGGGGTGGGGGGGGGGGGGGGGGGTGGGGGGTAGGGTGGGGGGGGGGGGTGGGGGGGGGGGGGGTGGGGGGTGGTGGGGTGGGGGGGGGGGGTGGGGGGTGGGTGGGGTGGGGGGGTGGGGGGGTGGGTGGGGTGGGGGGTGGGTGGGGGTGATTGGGGGGGGTGGGTGGGGGGGTGTGGGGTGGGGGGGTGGGTGGGGGGGTGAGTGGGGGGGGTGGGTGGGGGGGGTGAGGGGGGGGGGGTGGGTGGGGGGGGTGAGTGGGGGGGGTGGGGGGGGGGGTCGAGTGGGTGGGGGGGGGGGGTGGGTGGGGTGGGGGGGGGTGTGGGGGGGGGGGGGGGGGGGGGGGGGGGTGGGGGGGGTGGGGAGGGTGGGGGGGGGGGGGGGTGGGTGGGGGGATGGTTTAGTGGCGAGGGTGGGCGGGCATGGGTTCTGTGTGACGTCGCGAGGGTGAGGTGTGGGGGGAGGGTTTTAGTGTGAGTTTAGAGGAGGGTGGGGAGGGGGTGGGGTTTTAGTGTGCGTGAGGAGTGCGGGCGGAGGGTGGGTGGGCGGGGTTTAGTGTGCGTGAGGTGTGGGCGGGCGGTTCAGTGTGCGTGAGGTGGGGGGGGCGGGGTTCAGTGTGCGTGAGGGTGGGGGCATTCAGAGTGCGTGAGGGTGGGGTGGTGGGTGAGGTTCAGACTGTGTGAGGGTGGGGAGTTGGATGGGGAATAGGATGAGGTGCAGTGTGTGTGATCTTTTTTTGTTGTCACTCTGTGCTTATCGCTGGTTCTGTCTGTTTAGTAATTTGACTCTGTTTTCATTTACTCTCTATTCCCTACGTTTTGTTTTGCTAATTGCCCTGTCCATCATTGTCACTCTCAGTACATCTCATTCCTCCACTGTACATCCATCTGAAACAATACCCATCAAGGAGCACACGCACTCTCCCCTCCTCGCACACCCCTCCCACATGCATACTCTCCCCTCCTCACACGCACATTCTACCCCTCTTGCATACACTCCCCACCCATTCTCATGCACACTCGCTCCCTCTCGCACAAACCCTATCACACACATTTGCCCCTCTCACACACATTCTCCCCTCTGGCACACACTTTCCCCTCTCAAGTCATACATTTTGCCTCTCGTGCAGTCTACCCTCTTGCACACATCTTCTCCCCCTCCCACTCTCCACCCTCAGACTTGTCCCCTCACACATCCTCTCCCCTCTCACATGCGCACTCTTCCCCCTCTCACACACACTCATTGTCTCATACACATTCTCTCTCTCTCTCTGTCTCTATCTCTCTCTCTCACACACACTCTTGCCTTCCCCCTTGTAATTTTAATTTCTGCCCTGGGAAAAAGCTCAACTGTTTATCTATACCTTTCATAATTTTAAAAACTTCAATCAGGTTTGCCCCCTGGTGAAAACAATCCCAGTTTATTTAATCTCTGCTCATAGCTAATACCCTCCATACCAGGCGACATCCTGCCTTCTCTGTACTCTCTCCAAAGCCTCCATGTCCTTCTGGTAGCCAAATTTTATACTTGATGTCCTGTCTAATGAAGGCAAGCATGCCATATGCCTTCTTTATCACCATTTCCATCTGTGCTCCACTTTTAAGGATCTACGGACCTGCATGTCCAGATCTCTGTGTGTGTCTATGTTCCTGGTTGTACTACCACTTATTTTATAGCTCCCACCTGAATTGGATCTAATCCCTGTTACTTTCTGTGTACCCCAATACTAATCACTGAACAACTTGATAGTAGGCTTTGTATTATTCTGACAGCTCACTACACGCAGTTACTCTCATTTAATCACACTGGCGCTCACTATTTTTCTCAGTCTATCTCACTGACATTCACTATTATTCTCACTCTATCTCACTGGCACTCACTATTACTCTCAATCTATGTCAAGAGTAATCTGTGTTAACTCTCAGCGTCAGTTACATTAATGCAATGATATTCTCAGTATGTCTGGGTGTAGTGTTGTACCTTTCTGTGGGGAGGCACAATGGCCACATCTATTGCTGCAGCATTGCTGAAAACCGGAACAGTCACTGTCGTCAATACAATAATCGGAACAAACTCCAGCACTAGGATGTTCCTGAGGACTGGATCCATTTTCATCTGAGGGAACATGACACATCACAATGAGAGCGGAATCAGACTGTACAAAAAAAAATTAACTGTTACATTTCGACCTCAGATGACTATTCCCCAGGCTGAGCCCTGTTATTCTCTGTAACCCCCAATATAACTGCAGATGCTCTCTGTGTACCTCAATCCAATCTCTGTTATTGACCATGTACCTCAATACTAATCCCTGCTAATCTGTGTACTTTAATACTAATTCTTCTTTCTCTGTGGCTCTCAATAAAATCCTGCTACTCTCTTTGTACCGGAATACCAATCCCTGTTACTTTCTGTATATCTCAATACTAAGCCCTGATATTCTCTGTATGTGCTTTAATATGAAGCCCTATTGCTCTCTGTGTACCACAATTCCAATCTCTGATACTTTGTGTGTGTACATCAATACAAAGCCCTATTACTCTTTTGTGGGCTTCAGTACTAACTCTTGTTACTCAGTGTATCTCAAAACTAATCTCTGTTACTCTGTGTCTACCCCAATACAAGCCCTTGTTATTTTCTGTGTACCTCAATACTAATCTCAGTTATTCTTTATGTACCTCATTATTAATCCCTGTTACCTCTCTGTGTCACTCAATATTAGTCCCTTTTACTCTGCCTACCCCAATACTAATCCCTGTTACTTTGTGTACCTCAATACTATTCCTGTTACTCTGTGTTGCTCAGTGCTAATTCCTGTTACTCTCTATACACCTCAATACTAAATCCTGTTATTCTGTTTATCTTAATACCGATTCCTGTTACTTACTGTGTGACACAGTATTGATGTCTTTTACTCTCTGTACATCATTACTAATCCCTGTTACTCTGTGTACAGGAACACTATTCCCTCTCAGTCTCTATGTATCTCAATATAATCCCTGTTACTGTTTGTGTACATCAATACTAATACAGTTACTCAGTGTAGAACATAGAACATAGAACATAGAACAATACAGCACAGAACAGGCCCTTCGGCCTTTGATGTTGTGCCGACCAAAATAAAAAGCAATGCCCCTCCTAACTAAACCATTCCCTTCTCATCCATATACTTATCAACTAACCTCTTAAACGCCACCAAACTTGGCGCATCTACAACAGCTGCAGGCAGGGCATTCCACTCCCTAATCACTCTTTGAGTAAAGAACCTACCTCTGATATCCGTCCTATAACTCATACCCCTTAATTTAAAGCTGTGTCCCCTCGTGCTAGCTTTCTCCATCCTAGGAAAAAGGCTATCACTGTCCACCCTATCCAAACCTCTAATCATCTTATATGCTTCAATAAGATCCCTCCTTAGCCGCCTCCTTTCTAACGAAAACAACCTCAAATCCTTCAACCTCTCTTCATAGGACCTGCCCTCCATACCAGGCAACATCCTAGTAAACCTCCTCTGTACCCTCTCCAATGCCTCCACATCTTTCTTATAATGTGGCGACCAGAACTGCACACAATACTCCAAGTGCGGCCGCACTAGAGTTTTGTACAGTTGCAACATGATGCTGCGGCTCCTAAATTCAATCCCCCTACCAATAAAAGCTAAGACTCCATAAGCCTTCTTAACAACTTTATCCACTTGACTGCCTACTTTCAGGGATCTATTGACACATACACCAAGATCCTTCTGTTCCTCAACACTATTAAGAGCCCTACCATTAGCCCTATACTCTACACATTTATTGTTCCTGCCAAAGTGCATTACCTCACACTTTTCCACATTAAACTCCATTTGCCACCTCTCGGCCCAGCTCTGCAACTTGTCCAAGTCACTCTGTAAACTATAACACCACTCTTCACTATCTACCACTCCACCGACTTTAGTGTCATCTGCAAATTTACTAATCCATCCTTCAATACCCTCATCCAGATCATTTATAAAAATTACAAACAGCAGGGGCCCCAAAACAGACCCCTGAGGCACACCACTTGTCACCGAACTCCACGATGAATATCTCCCATCAACCACCACCCTCTGTCTTCTATCTGCCAGCCAATTCCTAATCCAATTAGCTAAATCACCCTCTATTCCACACATCTGCATTTTCTGTAGAAGTCTTCCATGGGCCACCTTATCAAACGCCTTACTAAAGTCCATATATACTACATCAACCGCCTTACCCCCATCCACCTCTCTGGTCACTTTCTCAAAAAACTCAATGAGGTTAGTAAGGCATGACCTACCCTTCACGAAACCATGCTGACTATCCCCAATCAATTCATTTCTCTCCAAATAACTATAAATCCTATCCCTAATAATTCTCTCCAATACCTTGCCCACCACAGAAGTAAGACTCACTGGCCTATAATTCCCAGGAAGGTCTCTCTTCCCCTTCTTAAACAATGGGACCACATTCGCCATCCTCCAGTCCTCCGGAACCACACCCGTAACCAACGAGGACCTGAAGATCAGAGCCAGAGGCTCTGCAATCTCCTCTCTTGCCTCCCAGAGAATCCTAGGGTAAATCCCGTCCGGCCCAGGGGACTTATCCAACTTCAAACCCTCGAGAATTTCTAACACATCCTCCCTATCTACTACAATACTCCCCAATTTGCAACCCTGTACCTCAGTGCTCTCCACAGCTACATTTCCAGCACTCTGCGTGAAAACCGAAGAGAAATATTTATTCAGTGCCTCGCCAATCTCTTCAGGCTCCACGCACAACTTCCCACTGCTATCTATGACTGGCCCTAATCTAGTATTGGTACTTCAATACTAATCCCAGTTACACACTCAATATTAGTCCCTTTAACTCTACGTACCTCAATACTAACCTCTGTTACTCTGCATCAAGAGTAATAGAGTCATAGAAGTTTACAGCATGGAAATAGACTCTGTGGCCCAACTTTTCCATGACATCCTTTTTTTAACCGCTAAGATGGTCCCAGTAGACTCCTAAAACACCTTTAGGGGTTTATCGTACCTGAATGCTAATCCCTGTTACTCTCTACGTGCCTCAATACTAATTCCTGTTATTCTGTTTATTCAAGACTAACCCATTTTACTCTGTGTACCTCAGTACTAATTCCTGTTACTCACTGTGTCCCTCAATACTATTCCTGTTACTCTGTGTTGGTAATCCCTGTTACTTTCTATGTGCCTCAATATGAATCTCTTTTTACTCTGTGTACTATAATACTAAGCCCTATTACTCTGTTTATCTCAATACTAAACCCTGCCACTTGTGTGTATCCCAATATTAATCCCTATCACTGTGTACCTCAATATTGATCCTTGTTACTTGCCATGAGATTCAGTATTGGTGCCTTTTATTCTCTGCACATCATTAATGCACATCACCCGCATTATAAGAAAGATGTGGAGGCATTAGAGAGGGTACAGAGGAGGTTTACCAGGATGTTGCCTGGTATGGAGGGCAGGTCTTATGAAGAGAGGCTGAGGGAGTTGAGGTTGTTTTCATTAGAAAGAAGGCGGCTAAGAGGAGACCTTATTGAAACATATAAGATGATTAGAGGTTTAGATAGGGTGGACAGTGAGAGCCTTTTTCCTAGGATGGAGAAAGCTAGCACGAGAGGACATAGCTTTAAATTAAGGGGTGGTAGTTATAGGACGGACGTCAGAGGTAGGTTCTTTACCCAGAGGGTGGTAAGGGTATGGAATGCCCTGCCTGCGTCAGTTGTAGATGCGTCAAGAACTGTACACAATACTCCAAGTGCGGCTGCACTAGAGTTTTGTACAGTTGCAACATGACGTTGCGGCTCCGAAATTCAATCCCCCTACCAATAAAAGCTAAGACTCCGTATGCCAATGACATATTCATATTCATATGAATATACATATTCATATAATATAATATACATAATATAATATATATATAATGTGACATGCATCCAAGATCACAGTTGAGGCCGTCCTCATGTGGAATTTGGCTATCAGTCTCTGCTCAGTGACTCTGCATTGTCATGTTCGTGAAGGAATAATATAATATAATATAATAATAATATAATATACATATTCATCAATGACATGTTGAAGACTCCAAAGGAAAGGATGTCCCGAGGCATGGTACACTGAGGAGACCATGCAGATGCTATGACAACGGATGAATGAACACCACTCGACAATTACCAGGCAGGAGTGTTCTCGTCCTGTTGGGGAATACTTCAGCGGTCACGGGCATTCAGCTTCTGACCTTTGGGTAAGTGTTCTCCAAGCTGGCCTTCACGAACATGACAATGCAGAGTCACTGAGCAGAGACTGATAGCCAAATTCCACATGAGGACGGCCTCAACTGTGATCTTGGATGCATGTCACATTATCTATAACCCGCATGACTTGCCCAGACTTGCAAAATCTCCTGGCTGGAGACAAACACATCTCCTTAACCTGCGCTTAACCCTCTCTCCACTCATGTTATCTGTACCTTTAAGAATTGATTACTTGTAAAGACTTGCATTCCAACCATTATTCTGTAAATTGAGTTTGTGTCTTTACATGCCCTGTTTGTGAACAAAACCCCCACTTACCTGACGAAGGAACAGCACACCAAAAACTAGTGGCTTTTGCTATCAAATAAACCTGTGGGACTTTAACCTAGTGTTATGAGACTTCTTACTGTGTTTACCCCAGTAAAGCCGACATCTTCACTTCATGACTTTCTGTAAAACTCACTGCTAATCCCTGTTACTCTGTATACCTCATTATTAATCCCTGTTACTCTGAATACCTAACTACTAAATCCATGTTACTCTGTATACCCCTGTTACTAATCCCTGTTACTCTCCATGTTGCTCAATATGAATCTCTGTTACTGTGTGTTGCTCAATACTAATCCCTGTTATTCTCTCTGTACCTTAATACTGATCACTGTTCTTCTGTGTCCCTCAATACTAATCTTTGTTATTGTCTGTATCCTCAACATTGATCCCCGTTACTCTTTGGGTCCCTCAATATTAATCCATGCTAATCTTTCTGTGTACTTCAATACCAATCCCTGTTATTCTACATACATCAATACTAATTACTGATTTCCTTGATAATACGTTCTGTATTACTCTGACTAGTTTACTGCCATGTATTACTCTCACTCTATCACACTAGTTCTCATTATTGCTCTCACTGACACTCACTATTATTCTCAGGCGATCTCACTGACACTTGCTATTACTCTCACTGTATCACATTGACACTTACTATTACTCTCAGTCTATCTCACTGACCTTATCACTGTCACTGTAACTCGTTGACACTTGCTATTATTCTCAGCCTTACTGGCAATCACCATTACTCTCGGTCTATCTCACAGACACTCACTATTATTCTCAGTCTATGTATCTCTCAGTCTCAGTCACATCAATGCAATGATATTCTCAATATGTCTGGGTATGGTGTTGTACCTTTCTGTGGGGAGACACAAGAATGGCCATTACTGCAGCATTTCTGAATCCTGCGACAGTCACTGTTGTCTATACAATAATCAGCACAAATTCCAGCACTAGGATGCTTTCGAGAACTGGATCCTTTCTTATCTGAGGGAATATGATACATCACAGTGAATGCAGAATCAGATTGTGAAAAATAAAATTATCTCTTACATTTCCACCTCCAATGTCTATTCTCCAGATTGAGTCCTTTTACTCTCTGTGACAATCAATAATAACTCCAATACTCTCTGTGTACCTTAACACTAATCTCTCCTACTCTCTACGTATACCTAAATACTGATCCCTGTTACTCTCTACCTACCTCATTACTAATCCCATTATTCTCTGTGTACTCAATATTAGTCCCTTTTATTGTATGTACCTCAATACTAATCCCTGTTACTCTGTCGTTATGTTTCAGTAAGAAGTCTGACAACACCAGGTTTAAATCCAGCCGACTTATTTGATAGTAAACTCGCAAGCTTTCAACTCTATGGTCTTGAAGGCCATAGCGTCGAAGCTTGTGAGTTTACTATCAAATAAATCAGTTGGATTTAAACCTGGTGTTGTCAAACTTCTTACTGTGTTTACCCCAGTCCAATGCCGGCACCTCTACATTATAGAACATTACAGCGCAGTACAGGCCCTTCAGCCCTCGATGTTGCGCCGGCCAGTGGACCCTCTGACCTAAATTATTCCAATATCATCCATATGCCTATCCACCGACCATTTGAATGCCCCCAAAGTAGGCGAGTCCACAACTGCTGCAGGCAGGGAATTCCACGTCCTCACCACCCTCTGTGTGAAGAACCTGCCTCTGACATCCGTCCTATAACTACCACCTCTTAATTTAAAGTTATGTCCCCTCGTGTTGAGGAAAAAGGCTCTCACTATCCACCCTATCCAATCCCTTGATCATCTTATACGCCTCAATTAGGTCACCGCGTAACCTTCTTCTCTCTATTGAAAATAACCTCAGGTCCCTCAGCCTTTCCTCATAAGGCCTTCCCACCATACCAGGCAACATCCTGGTAAACCTCCTCTGCACCCTTTTCAATGCTTCCACATCTTTCTTATAATGCAGCGACCAGAACTGTACGCAATCCTCCAAGTGCGGCCGCACCAGAGTTTTGTACAGTTGTAACATAACCTCACGGCTCCTAAATTCAATCCCTCTACCAATAAAAGCTAACATACCGTACACCTTCTTAACAACTTTATCACCCTGGGTGCCAACTTTCAAAGAGCTATGTACTTGTACCCCAAGATCCCTCTGCTCGACAACACTATTAAGGGTCCTTCCATTAGCCCTATATTTCATATGCCTGTTATTCCTACCAACGTGAATCACCTCACACTTATCTGTATTGAATTCCATTTGCCACCTCACGGCCCAGCTCTGCAACCTATCTATGTCCCTCTGCAAACTGTAACATCCATCCTCGCTGTCTACAACTCCCCCCACTTTGGTATCGTCAGCAATTTACTAATCCAACCCTCTACACCCTCATCTAGGTCATTTATAAAAATGACAAACAGCAGTGGCCCAAAACAGATCCTTGAGGTACACCACTTGTAACTGCACTCCAGGTTGAATATTTCCCATCAACCACCACCCTCTGGCTTCTATCAGCTAGCCAATTCCTAATCCAAACTGCTAAATCACCTTCAATCCCATGCATCTGCACTTTCTGCAGTAGCCTACCATGGGGAACCTTATCAAACGCTTTGCTAAAATCCATATCCACTACATCAACTGCCTTACCCTTATCTACCTCTTTGGTCACCTCCTCAAAAAACTCAATAAGGTTTGTGAGGCACGATCTACCCTTCACAAAACTGTGCTGACTATCCCTAATCAATTTATTTCTCTCTAGATGCTTATAAATCCTATCCCTTATAATTCTTTCCAAGACTTTGCCCACAACAGAAGTCAGGCTCACCGGTCTATAATTTTCAGGATGGTCCCTACTCCCCTTTTTGAACAAAGGGACAACATTTGCCATCCTCCAGTCTTCCAGCACTATACCTGTAGCTAACGACGACATGAAGATCAAAGCCAAAGGCTCTGCAATCTCCTCTCTAGCCTCCCAGAGAATCCTAGGGTAAATCCCATCTGGCCCAGGGGACTTATCAATTTTCATATCCTCAAGATTCGCTAACACCTCCTCCTTATGAACTTCAATCCTGTCCAGTTTACAACCTGGTATCGCAGTATTCTCCCCGACAACATTGTCTTTCTCCTGCGTGAATACTGACGAAAAATACTCATTCAGTGTCTCTCCTATCTCCTCAGGTTCCACGCACAACTTCCCACTGCTATCTCTGACTGGCCCTAATCTTGCCCTAACCAATCTTTTATTATTTATATACCTGTAAAAAGCTTTAGGCTTTTTGGCATTATGGTTCAGGTCAGAGATTCCAAAGTGTTTTATGGAACCTGCCTAAATCATAAGTTTTGCATCTTGAATTTGGCTAGGATAACTTTAATATGTTTTACTTCAGATGTGATTCAAATGACCTATTAGAGAGCTTTTATCAAACAAACTTTATTTAAGAATATAGTTAACATGTACAGTAAGAAAATTAGCAAGAACTCTTATCAATTGCAAACAACCACTATAATTAACAAATATATCTAATATGTGTCCAGCTAGCATAAAAGTGGGAGAGTTCTTGACCCATTTTTTGGGCAAGTTTTCACACCCAATCATAGACAGTTGGTCTCTGAAAAGATTTTTTTCTGATTTACCAGTTTTTAGCCACTAGAGACTCTGGGTGGGCTTCATCTACCAGCCAGCCTGTAGAGACAAGTGATGTCTATGTGCACACCTCTGTGCTGCACATGCACATTAGCAGTAGTAGGTCTGACAGACAGAGGTGGCGATTTTACAATTTTTATTTTAAGTGCTGTGGATGCTAAGTGGAAACCGGGAAAGTTTCAGATCTGACTTTTAAGCCCATTTTTAGTTTTGCACTCTGCCTGCAAAATTTTGCATGCATCCGATTTGCGCTGAGAAGCTGGTGGGCAGGTCTTAATACGCCTAAAAGAGGGAGGTCGTGCGCATGTGCAAACTTCCGTTGCTTCACATGTGCATTAGCAAGGGTCTGAGAACATTGTCAGGCCTCTGCTGCTGCAAGCTGCCTGATGTAGCTCCTTTCCAACTCCGCAATTGCAGGGCCCATGCCCAACATATAGCTCATCCTAATGTTTCCCCCCACTCCCCCACCCTGCCAGACTGATTGCAAACATCCATTTCCTGCCAATGGCGGATTCACCATTCTCACCCACCAATCGCTGCCGAGTGTCAGCGGGCCCCCCATGTCTCTGCCCCTCTAACTGATCACTGCAGAATGGCAGCAAGCCCCGCCCCCCTTTAGCCCCTCCCTACTGGCCCCAGCCCCTTGCACCACCCAGCAGATGGTGTCAAAATGCTGAGCAGGCATTGCCCAAGTGCAAGGCTGGCACTATGTGCCAGGGTGACATAGTCTGGTACTGCCCAAGGGACACCCCCACCTTGCCTTCGGCCTCCTAGGGGGCTCCAGTGGCCTCCAGTTCCACTGGTTAGGTCAACACAACTGTTCCCTGTTGACGAGAGCAGGTATCTCCTCGCTGAAGGGAACCATTCCTGGCAAGACCATAGAAGCAAGTGAGCCCGAACGATTGAGCAGGTCATCGCTAAGCAGATGTAAAACAGAATTTAAATAAACGAAAATAAATTATTCAGCTTCCATTTCCAGCCAGGGGCTGACCATGCCCAAAATCCGAGTCTCACAAGCTCGTGAGAGTCAAGGAATCAGAAGTCAAGGAATCCTGATTTCCTGGTTCTTGGGCAATTTTACTGGCTCGCTCTGCCCATCGCTGGGTGGAATTTTACTGGCTTTCCCCACCCAATGTGCTCCATTCAAAACAATCCCATACACAAAACAGCCTTTTCATGGGTTTAACACAGCAAAGACTAATGTTCACTTAATAATGGACTTGGGTTTGTTGGATGAAGTCTGCAGTTCTCTAGATAGACTCAGAACAGTTTGAAGTCAGCTTTCCAAAACACCAGAAACCCTAAACAAGCCACCAAAAGCAGATTTCCTCCTTACCCAGCAGAACTTCCAAAAACCAGCAGGAGAGAGAGAGAGACTTATTTTCAGCATGTTGCCCCTTCTAATACTCAACTCTAATTGTAGCCAAACAGAAAATGTAAGCTTAAACTCCCCGGAAAGGAAAAACTTACCAAAAACACGTGACCAAACTCCTAACATTGCAGGATCATAAAGGTGCCCGGAGTTAAAATAAATAGATTCCGTTTAAACTATTGAAGTAGCAATAAAAAGACATCTCCAGTCAAGCTGGTAACATATGGCATCAGCTGAGGCTGTGAGCTAAGAACACACTGAAGCTGTGAGAGCTGCAGAGATCAAGATTTAAAAAAATTTTCTCCCTGTTAAGAAGAATGAACCATCAACCTTTAAAGATGGTTTCATGTTCTAAACACTTTCCACTTCACAATTCTAGTACTCTACAATAAATATACATACATTTTACAGAATTAAAACATACAAACATAACAGTAATATAGTTCATTTCAGTTCTCGTCTTCCAGCAAACATTCCTTCTTCTTTTAACACATTTGTGACAAACTGCTGCCTCTCCAAAATGCTTGTTTAATCTTTGATCCTGAGTTGATTCCATGTCTAAACTCAACTCGTTATTGCAATGAACAAGGCAGGATTAGCAGGATAACACATGACGTGTGTATTCAGGGTAATTCAGAAATGTAATTTTATCTCTGGCCCCTTTCTTGTTCATTGGCCTTAGCTCCTTCTCTGACAAGCAGTTTGATTCCTTTATTTGCTTTCTATCTGCACCATCACTTTCTGCACACTCTTGGCAAAGACACGCAGCAGATTGTCTTTCTGGATATCAGAATCCATTTCTGCCATGGTTCCAGAGATCACTTTGGCAGTTACGCTGCTGTGATAACCACTATAATTTGTTCAAACACCTGCCATGCACAGTGCTGTTTCACTGGGCAACAACAGCGGCAATTTTACCATCGTGTTTCACCCATTTTCTAGCACAACATGATCGTAAAGTGGCACGTAAAGCGATTTGCACCAGTTTTTGCAAAAATTATGCCATTTTATAAGTGCCGGATTTCCAGCGTGGTCAGCCTTTCACCAGAAATATGCAAGAGGCAAATTTAAATCAATTTAAAGAAGAATTTACATGTCATTAGCAAGCCCGGTACTCAACTGCCCAGGCTCACCCCCTTTATGATCTTGCTAGGAAAGGTTCTCGCCAGCAAGGAATTAACATACTCCCCATTCATAGGGAGTATGTTAATTCCTCATTGGTGGAACTGGAGACCATTGATGTTGCCCAAGGAGGCCATAGGCAAGGGATGTTCTTGGACAGCGCCAGACTGGGGGTGCTACCCTGGCAGCTGGGCAACACCAGTCTGGCACTTGGGCAATATCCTCTGGGCACCTACGGGGGGAGGGGTCAGTGGAGGGAGGGGTCAATGGGAGTGAGGCTAATGGGGAGGGTGCCTGCTACCACTCTGCAGCGATTGGTGGGAGGAAGGAGGGAGAGGGGACCCACACTGCAGAAATCATTGTTGGGGGGGGGCTGCAATCTGTGCAGACAGGGATATCCGCAATCAGTCTAGGCAGCGGAAGGGGGAGAGGGTTGGCTGGGATTGGGTCTCGGGCCATGGGCCCTCGCTCCTGCGGGGAGGGTGCTGCTCTAGACTGCCTGCAATAACAGCCCTTTCTTGTCTGTCAGATCTCTGTTTCTGCTAATGTGCATGTGCAGTTTCAGAGACCTGTACACTACCTCCATCTACAGGACTTTGGGCACATTTAGCCCCATCCACAGGCTCCTGCAGTGAGCAATAGGGTCACTCAGAATCTTTCAGGCAGAGTGTGTATGGGGGGGGGTGACTAAAAACGCCCAAAAATTGGACATTAAAATTCTCCCAGTTTTAAATCTGCCCAGCACTTAGGCAAAAAATGGTAAAATACCATCCTACATCTCTGCACACTGTACAGAAACATTATGCCAACAGTTTGTTTTACATGATACAATTTTAGCAAAGAGCCTGATTCCACTTTGTTGTCCTTTCCTTTCATCCATAGTACAATACTTTCACTTCTCAATCTCCTTTCTGAGATTACACATGACTGTTGATTCATCCATGCTTTCCTTTACACAGATGATGAGCCATTTTTGATGGTCCTCCAATTTATGTTCAGAGAATTTGAACAACTCAGGGACATGTTCCAAAACAGTCAACTTGTCTTGAATCTGTCTCTACACCTCCTCACTTTCTTTGTTCACATCATTGTCCATTAACTGGTTTTGCTTTCTCATAGAACATAGAACATAGAACATAGAACATTACAGCACAGAACAGGCCCTTCGATGTTGCGCCGACCAATATAAAAAGCAATGCCCCTCCAAACTAAACCATTCCCTTCTCTTCCATAGACTTATCAACTAACCTCTTAAACGCCACCAAACTTGGCGCATCTACAACTGCTGCAGGCAGGGCATTCCACTCCCGAACCACCCTTTGGGTAAAGAACCTACCTCTGATATCCGTCCTATAACTATCACCCCTTAATTTAAAGCGGTGTCCCCTCGTGCTAGCTTTCTCCATCCTAGGAAAAAGGCTATCACTGTCCACCCTATCTAAACCTCTAATCATCTTATATGTTTCGATCAGGTCCCTCTTAGCCGCCTCCTTTCTAATGAAAACAACCTCAAATCCCTCAGCCTCTCTTCATAAGACCTGCCCTCCATACCAGGCAACATCCTGGTAAACCTCCTCTGTACCCTCTCCAATGCCTCCACATCTTTCTTATAATGTGGGGACTTTGGGCACATCTCCATCAGTTTTATGTGATTGATTGAAACTTAAAACTGCTGCATCTCAGACTAAGTAAACATCAATGTTTCCATCTGAACCTGTGCCAACTTGAAAAGGTCATGTTTGCAAGGAGGTTGTTTAATTGAAACAATATTTCCCACATATGTCTCACTCGCAATTATCTTAGTACTTTCCAGCATACTCCCACATATTTGTCCATGTGATATTAATAACAGACAGTTTGATTTTTCCTCTGGAAGGTAACTCAATAATTTATCCCAATTTTTAATAACGTTTCTTTCCAATTTAATTTGAAGATGTCAAATTCACAATTACCTGGATTTAGTTTTTCCCTCTGATTTATAACGACTAAAACCTTCTCCTGATCTCCTTACCTGTAAAAATACCTTTTAAGTATTTTCATATGACATACTCTGTAGGTTTTTCTTCTATCTGGAGTTCTTATCAAATAATTCAGCTCATTCAATTTCCTTCCAATATAGATGGCTCAGTAAGAAGTCTTAGCACACCGGGTTAAAGTCCAACAGGTTTAAGCTGATGCTGTGTGTTTTCTTAATGTGCCCATGCCAGTTCAATCCCAGCATCTCAACATTATGGCTACCATCGATGGCTACCATTATGGCTAGCATCAAAGTGGAGAGGATCTCCAAGAAGATCTCACATATCGACAGAGCTGATGAAGGAACAGTGCTCCGAAAGTTTGTGATTCCAAATAAACCTGTTGGACTTTAACCTGGTGTTACGAAACTTCTTACTGTTCCTTTGAATTTGATAAGACCCACTAAACCTTGCTTTTAAAGATTCCAGTGATAGCAATACTAAGATTTTATTCCCACTAGTAAAACTGTGAATTTGTAATTTCTTATCTGCTTTCTGTTTCGTCACATGCTATCACATCCTATTTTTAAATGTTACCTAAACAATTCGCCTGCTCTAATCCATCTCTCCCTAAAGTTTGACATATAGTCCAATAATATAGTCTTCCAACGCTCACTCACCAATTTCTCTTTAATCAGTATAAGTGGTCCTCTTACCTCATAATCAAAAATCAATTCAAATGGATTAAATTTGGTTGACTCATTGTGTGCATTCCTAATTGCAAAGAGTACAAATACATAAAATGTAGAACATTACAGCGCAGTACAGGCCCTTCGGCCCTCGATGTTGTGCCAACCAGTGGAACCAATTTAATGACTCTCTAACCTAAACTATTCCCATATTATCCACAATGGAATTCCTTTATCTCAATTCTCTGGATAATTTTGACAATAACATTGGCTTTAAAGTTAGATGCCATCATTCTAATGCACTGGATGATATGCGATTCTGGAAGATATGCAGCTGATTTAAATTGTTTAGTTCGTAATTTAACCATAAGTTCATTGAATAATTTGAGGCAAGATTTGATCCTTGATCTGACTGTATTTGTGTGGGTAGTCCATATCTGGTAAAAATAATTGAAGTATTTCCTCCACAATCCTTTTGGCTGTAATATTGTGTGATAGAATGACATCTAGAAACCTAGTAGACACATCCATTATAGTCAATAGATAAAGATTCTCACTTTTCATCTTAGGAGAGGTCCTATGCAATCAGTTAAAACCCTTGTTAATGGTTCCTCAAATGCTGGAATGGGGATTAAGGGTGCTGGGTTTATCTCTGCTTGAGGTTTTCTTATCACTTGACATTTAATCACATCTTTATGCAGTCCAGGCCAATAAAAATGTATTTTTTTTATTTTAGCTTGCATTTTCCTTACTCCCAAATGACCTCGTACTGCTATCTCATGTGTTACTTGCAACAGCTCTTTTCTCTACCATACTGGCAATACCACTTGAGAAACTTCTGCCCACAGTTCATCCACCTGAATTTTTAAGATAATAACATCCTTGTATTGACTCAGATTCCTCTTCCGTGTATGCTCTCTGATACAACTGTTTTATTTCTATATCTTCCTGTTGTAATTCTGCCACCTTTCCCAAACTAAAAATATCCACCTCATCCTCCACCTGTTCTTGTTCTTACCCAATCATCTGATCAAAAATCATTTCTGATAATTGAACTTCTACTTTGTTATCTTCACTCTTTGATTTCTCCACCTGTTTTAATCTGTGACTTTGTGACCACGTTACTACACAATCAGGAAAAATCCTAGGATATGCATCCTTCAACAACTCAGCTGTTTGATTCTCTACTGGCTTTTCAACCACAGTGATCCACCTGTGATCCAACTATATTTTTACCCAAAATATCCTGCATAAGATAGCTTTTCTATTACTCTTACTACCACTTCACCACTTTTCACTGGACTCTTCAACCTCACTTTGTATAATGGAATACTACTCTTCTCACCCGGAATTCCACAAATTACCACCTTTTCTAGCAATACTCTTCCCAAACTACACAAATGAAAGCGGAGGCACAGGTGAAGAAGGCTTAGGGCATACTTGTTCTGTGTGTCATCTGTCTGAAAGTAGAAGCCAAATTGTTGACGCTGGTGGACACCAGTGAACCTGAACCAGAGATGACAAGTGGATGGACAACTCTGATTATACCCGTTTTAAAACACCATAGATCAATTTGAATCCAGTAACTGTTATTCCCGTTCCAGGTACAGATAACTATCAACTGCCCTTGATCAAAGATGTATTCAGTGGCCTAGCATGTGAACAAACATTCACAAAGGTGGATCTGTCACAGGTCTATCTGCAGATGGGAGATAGACCTGTGAATCCAAATTTCTGTCCATAGTAATTCATCGGAGTTTGTTTCACTGTAAAAGGCTCCCCTTTGGAGCACATCAGCATTATTTCAGAGGTCTATGGCTGAAAATGTAAGTGAACTCAAATGGTTACAATGCCATCTTGATGATATCATGATCACTAGCTCTGTAGAGGAAGAGCACTTAAAGAGTCTTGAGACCCTAAAATGCCTACAAGCACAGAAAACCCTGATTTCTTCCAGAATTTGATAGAATACTTGTAGCACATCATCGACAAAGCACCAAAGGAAATGGAGACAATTGTGGCAGTTGCTTGGCCTACTAATGTATCTCAGATAAGGTCTTATCTGAGTCTCATGAATTATTATGACAAATTTATTCCAAGTTTGATGACCATTTTGATGTCATTACATAATCTTCCATGTAAGGGTCAATCTTGGGAATGGAATCAGTTTGTGAATAAGTATATCTCACAGGCAGATCAAAGGTCTTGGTTCACTTCAACCTTTGCAATTGGCATGTGATGCTTCACCTTATGGAATTGGTGCAGTGCTGTCACACACCCTACCCAATAGAGAGGAGAGGCTGATTATCTTTTTGTTAGAGAAAAGGTTAAGAGGTGACTTAATAGAGGCATGCAAGATGATCAGAGGATTAGAGAGGGTGGACAATGGGAGCCTTTTCCCTCGGATGATGATGGCTAGCACGAGGAGTGATAGATAAGGACAGATGTGAAAGGGTAGGTTCTTTACTCAGAGATAGTAGTTCTTTACTCAGCGCATGGAATGCCTTGCCTGCACGGTAGTGGATTCACCAACATTAAGGGCATTTAAATGATCATTGGATAAACATATAGATGGTATTGGAATAGTGCAGGTTAGTTGGGCTTTAGATTGGTTGCACAGGTCGTTGCAAAACCGAGGGCCGAAGGGCCTGTACTATGCTGTAATATTCTATGTTCTAAACTCCACACAAACTGTAACCCGAGCTGGGATTTGAACACAGGTCCTTGGAGCTGTGAAGCAGCATTGCTAACCACTGTGCTATCATGCTGCCCACTGTACACAATTTTGCACACAATCCACTTCCAGATGGTTTTGGAGGACAGGATCTGGGTTTATCTGTGTAAGCTGATCAAAATATGGAAAATTAAACAAATCGTAACAATACTGGTTCAGATATTTGTCATTCCCTTACTGATTCTTGTTCCTCTCTATGTCCCTCAATGCTAATCCCTTTTACTCTGTGTCCCTCAATGCCGATCTCTGTTACTCTATGTCACTCAAAGTTAATCTGTTACTCTGTTTCCATCAATATTAATCCCTGTTATCTGTATCCCTCAATATTAATCCCTGTTATTCTCTGTGCACGGACCCCAAGACCCATCTGATCTTCCACGCTGCTAAGATTCTTACTCTTAATATTATATTCTGTCATCCCATTTGACCTACCAAAATGAACCACCACACACTTATCCAGGTTGAAGTCCATTTGCCACTTCTCCACCCAGACTTGTCTCGCTGCAACTTCTGACATCCTTCCAAACTATCCACAACACCTCCGACCTTTGTGTCATCGGCAAACGTAGCAACCCATCCCTCCACTTCCTCATCCAGGTCATTTATAAAAATCACAAACATCAAGGGTCCCAGAACAGATCTCTGGGGCAATCCACTGGTGACAGACCTCCACGCAGAAAAAGACCCATTTACAACCACTCTTTTGCCTTCTGCGGGCAAACCAGTTCTGGATCCACAAAGCAATGTCCCCTTGGATCCTGTTGACGACACAAAGATCATCACCAGAGGCTCTGTAATTTCTTCCCTCGCCTCCCACAGTAAACAGGGGTACATCCCATCTGGTCCTGGTGACTTATTTAACTTGATGCTTTTCAAAAGCTCTTTCTTAATGTCAACATACTCAAGCTTTTCAGTCCACTGCAAGCCTGTACCACAACCACAAAGATCCTTTTCCACTGTGAATAGTACTTTCAGTCTATCTCACTGTTGCTCACTATTACTCTCAGTCTATCTCATTTACATTCATTACTACTCTCAATCTATCTCACTAGCGTTCACTATTACTTTATCTCACTGACACTCACTATAACCTTTAAAAGACCCTTGTCAGACCCCACTTGGAGTACTGTGCGCAGTTCTGGTCACCTCAAGAAAGATGTAGAAGCTATTAAAGGATACAGAGGAGATTTACAAGAATGTTGCCCGGATTGGAAAGCATGCCTTATGAGGATAGGTTGAGGGAGCTCGGTCTTTTCTCCCTGGAGAGATGAAGGATGAGAGGGGACCTGATAGAGGTTTACAAGATGTTGAGAGATATAGATCGGGTGGATTCTCAGAGGTTTTTTCCCAGGGCTGAAATGGTCACTATGAGAGGACACAAGTTTAAGGTGCTGGGGAGTAGGTACAAAGGAGATGTCAGGGGTGCGTTTTTCACTCAGAGGGTGGTGAGTGAGTGGAATCAGCTGATGGCGATGGTAGTGGAGGCAAACTCATTGGGGTCTTTTAAGAGACTTCTGGATGAGTACATGGAATTTAATGGGATTGAGGGTTATAGATAGGCCTGGTAGGTAGGGATATAATCAGCACAACTTGTAGGCCAAAAGGCCTGTTTGTGCTGTAATGTTCTATGTTCTATTACTCCCTGTTTATCTCACTGACACACACTATTACTCTCAGTCTGTCTCCGTGACACTCATTATTACTCCTCAGGCTGTCTCCGTAACATTGTTACTCTGTCTATCTCATTGACACTCACTATTACTATCACTCTATAGCGCTGACATTATTACTCTCAGATTATCTCACTGATACTCACTATTACTCTCAATCTATCTCAAGGCCAATCTGTGTGTGATTCTCAGAGTGAAAGTGTTCAGTCCCTGTGTGCCTCAAGAATCATAGTGATCGGAACATTGACCACGCAAAGTTTCTTTGCCCCAGGTGGGATTTTCCGGGCTTGGGGTGAGTGTGGCCGTAAAATCACTATGTCATTCACATCAATGCAATGATATCTCAATGTGTCTATGTACTGTGTTGTACCTTTCCATGGGGAGATACAAGAATGACCACATCCATTACTGCAGCATTTTGTTCTCCCAGGACAGTCACTGTCAACTGTACATAATTCTGCACACAATCCACCTCCAGATGGTTTCGGAGGACAAGATCCAGGTTTATCTGTGGCAAAAAGAAATCATTGCATGTGCTGATCAAAATATGGAAAACTAGACAAACCCTGACAAGATTGGCTCAGACATCCTTTGTTTCCTTACTGATTCTTATTATTCTCTATGTCCCTCAATATTATTCACTTCTACTCTGTTTCCATCAATATTAATTCCTGTTATTCTGTCTCCCTCAATACTAATCCCTATTACTCTATGTGTTCCTCAATACTAATCCCTATTACTCTATGTGTTCCTCAATACTAATCCCTATTACTCTATGTGTTCCTCAATACTAATCCCTATTACTCTATGTGTTCCTCAATACTAATCCCTATTACTCTATGTGTTCCTCAATACTAATCCCTATTACTCTATGTGTTCCTCAATACTAATCGCTGGTATTCTCTGTATACCTCAGTATTAACCGATGCTACTCTCTGTATACCTCATTAACCGCTGTTACTCTGTGTATACTTCAATATTAACTCTTATTTCGCCATGTGTACCTCAATACTAATCCTTGTTACTTTGTGTACCTCAATACTAATTGCTGTTACTCTGAGTAACTCAATACTAATCTCTGGTTACCCACTGTATCCCTCAATACAAACCTCTGTTACTTTATCTGTTCCTCAATACTAATCCCTGTTATTCTATGTGTACCTCTGTACTAATTCACATCACTCTGTGTGTACCTCAACACTAATCCTTGTTACTCTGTCTACTTCAATATTAATCCCTGTATTCTCTGTTAACCGAAATATTAATCCCTGTCATTTTGTGTGTACCTCAGTACTAATCCCTGATATTCTCTTTGTATCTCGATATCTTTGTATCTCTGGAGAGTTGGCTGACTCAGAGCCAGAGCAGGTTAGTAAACCAAGAGATGTTATGAAACTAGATGTGATATGAGTTGATACTTTGGCAGCTGAAATTTGAATAATCTTAGTTTCGCGTAAGTTAAAGATAGAGGGAGTAAGTTATGTTAACTCCATCATTAAATCATTCAGTGCATAAGGTAGTCATTCAGCTGATCATGAGTGCACTGGTTCTCTGAATGAGCAACTCAAGATGTCACATTCTCTCACTTTTTCCCTGTAACCCTGCATATTCATGCTATACAGAGAACTATCTGATCCAAAGGTAGGAGAGTCTAAAACTAGAGGGTATAAATTTAATGTGAGAGGGGAAAGATACAAAAGTGTCCAGAGGGTGGTGAGTGTCTGGAACAAGCTGAGTGTAGAGAGATATGGGCCAAACGCAAGCAATTGGGACTAGCTTAGGGGTTTAAAAAAAGGGGTGGCATGGACAAGTTGGGTCACAGGATCTGTTCTAAGCTGTAAACCTTTATGACCCTATGATTCCCTTTTGAAAGCTTCATTATAACCTGCCTTCACCACATTCTTAGGGAAGAATTGCTATACTCTAAGCATTCACTGCTAAAAGAGTTTCTTTCTCAATGTTGATTTAACTTGTTTCAGTAATTATTTTAAGTCTCTGCCTTTTCAATCTGATCGTTTTATGAATGGCAACAGTTTCTCCCTATTTACTCTGTCCCTGTCCTCTCATGGTTTTGGACATCTCCATCAAAATCCTCTCAACCTTCTGCCCTCCAAGGACAACCTTTCTGATCTATCCTTATAACTGAAGTTTCTCATTCCTGAAACTATGCTCATGAATCTTTACTCTCTCTAATGCTTTCACACCCTTCCTATAGTGTGACTCCCAAAACTGTACACAATATTCCAGCTGGAATCTAACTAGAGTCTTGTATAAGTTCAGAATAGCCTCCTTGCTCTTGTACTTTATGCCCCCATTAATAAATTTCAGAATATTATTTGTTTTATTAACTGTTTCCACCTGTCCTGTTGCCTTAATGATTGATGCACAAATACACCCAGGTCCCACTGCTCCTGCACATCTTCAGGCTCATAACTTTTATTTTGTACTACTTTCTGTGTTCTTACGACCAAACTTTTATCTGCCAGCTATGCACCCGCTCCACCAGCTTGCCTAGGTCCTTGTGAAGTTTTACATGTCCTCAAAGTTTACAATATTTGCAAGTGTTTGTATCACCCGCAAATTTTGAACTTGCAACCGTTGACTAGATTATTAATCTACATTAGAAAAAGCGGGAGTCCCAACTCCAACCTTTGTCCACTACAAATCTTCCTCCAGCCCAAAAATTGTCCATTTGCCATTACCAATTTCTGATACTCAGCCAATTTCATATCCATGTTGCTGCTGTGGGCCTTCCTCACGAGTCTGGTGTGTAATGCTGTATCAAGCAACTTCTGGAAGTTCGTCAACAGCTCTACCCTCATCAACTCTCACTTTACCTCTTCAAAAAATTCCCAGTTAGTTACACCTAGGGTGGAATTTTCCCTTTTTAATGCAGAGTTAGCAGGAAAATGGTATTGAAGCTGTCAGCCCCAACAGCAGAATTTTCCACTGTGCTGGTTGAAACAATGTGGAAAAAAACCAAAGGAGCAGATCTCATGACATCACACAGACAGGGTGAGCTTTGATTGAGCATCCCTATCCCCCGCCACTTGCCCCAAACCACCATCCCCCCCAAACACACCCACCAGCCTCCTTTTCCACATCCACCACCACCCTGCCTCCCACCACCACCTTCCTCCTCACACCCCTTCATTTTTAAAGGTCGCCCCAGTGCACATAAATTAAATGCAACACCACCGCTCCCCCACCGCCAGGCCAACCCCCAGCATTGTCCCCCAGCACTATGCTACAGAGCAGTGCCTGAGTATTACACTCTCCGCTCCCTCCCACTCAAGCAATACAGTCATGTGAGCTCCTCAGGCAGACCTGCTCACCAGACTTCCAGGTGTAGGCCCTGGGAGACAGGTTGTAATTCACAGGGAATTGTCCTCAGTGAGCTAATGGGATAATCTAAAGGAGTGGGTGCAGGGGTGGGGAGTTATCTGGCGTCGAGGCCTGATGGTTATATTCACATTTATAATAACGAGGTTCCCAATACTGAACGTCAGGAATGCCATTACATCACTGGCAATAGATGGAGACAATCACACCACACTTTATGTCAGCGTGAAATTTGGATATCACAGAATTTTTCACTCCTGGTGTCAATCCTGCCTGACAAAACAGAAGTTGGAAATTCTCCCCTGCTAATTTTACTTTAATAAATTAATGATAGCTTTCTTTAATTAACCTGCATTTTCCCATGTGACTATTCATTTTATCCTGTAATCTTCTGGAAGTTTCCCCATCATCAAAGTTAAATTGATTATTCAGTTGTTGCTGGGTTTATCTTTACAATCTTTTATGAACAACAGTGTGACATTCTCTAGTCCTCTAGCACCATCGCAGAGTCTAAAGAAGACTGGAAAATTACAGCCAGTGTCTTCTGCAATTCCCAATCTCACATCCTTCAGTATTCCAGGATGCATATCATATGATCCTGGTGCCTTATCAACTTCAAGTATGGATATCCACTTTCTCCTCCTTTTCAAATTTAAAACTAATGCTATCCAAACCTGGATAGCATCTTCTCCCTTCATAAAAACATATGCAAAGTATTTATTAAATACCTCAACAATGCCTTTTGCCTCTAAATGTAATTCTTTTTTGGGTTTCTAATTGGTCTCACTCCTCCTTTTATCACTATTTTACTGTGTATATGCTCATAGAAGACTTTGGCATTCCCTTTTATACTTGCCAATAGTGTCTTTTCATAATCTTTCTTTCTTTGTCTTATTTGCTACTTCATTTCTCCCCTGAGCTTTCTATACTCAGCTTAACTTTCAATTGTATTTTTAAATTGACACCTGTCATAAACACATTTTTTTCTTATTTACCTTAACCTTTGTCTGGATTCCTGGATTTGTTTGCCTTACCTTTCCCTTTTGAGGAAATACTTCTTGAATGTGCTAGAATAATTCTTTCCTCGTAGGTAGCCCATTGATCAGTTACTAATCTTTGACTCCAATTCATTCAGCTTAAATCTATTCCTACCCCACTGAAATTGGCCATTCCCCAGTTAGTTTTTCTTATTCTGGATTTTTCTTTGTCCTTTTCTAAAGTCAGCCTGAACCTTACGATATAATGATCATCGTTCTCTAATTGTTGCCCCACTGACACTTGATCCCTCTCATTTCCAAGAACCAAGATGCAACAGTGCATCCTTTTTTTGTTGGACTGGACACATACTGCTGCAAAAAATTCTCCTGAATATAATCTAGGAACTTTTGCCTCTCTCTCTATCCTCTACATGCCCACTTGCCTAGTCCACATTTGGATAAAGCCCCCTATGACACTTTATAGTGTCATATTCTCTGCATTTCTACTTTCCCTGCAGATATGTTCCTCTACATCCTTCTCACTGTAGACTACACTGAGCAATGTAATTATACCCTTTTTGTTCCTTAAGTCTAACCAAATTGATTCTTCCCCTGAACCCTCTGGAACATCCTCTTTCTCCAGCACTGCAATGCTCTCCTTTACCAATACTGCCACCCCTCCCCCTTTCCATCCTTTTCTGTCTCTCCCAAATATCCAGTATCCTGGAATATCTAACACTAAGACCTGCTCTTCTTTGAGCCAGGTCTCTGTTATCACCACAACATCACACTTCCACGTGGCAATCTGGGCTGTAACTCCCCAGTCTTATTTACCACAATGTGCATTCACTCACAAGCACAGTAACCCTGATTTAGACTTGATTGCTTTTTCTTCTGTTCTAACTCTACCTATTGACTTATTATTTCCTGTTCTAGTTCTAACAAAGACATGGATAAGGGTTTCAACAGCAGAAGATCTGAAGCAGAATCAGAATGCAGGAATGGATTATAATGATCTAGAGGTAAATGATCTTGGTATTGGAGCAGATTTATCATCAGAAATTCATTTGAAGTTTGCAAACAGCCTGTCAGTTGCTGGGGAGAGAGAAAGGAGTCTCTACCAGAATAGTATCTGACTCTTCCTAATATTAAATATATAATTGTAAAAAAAGTCTCAGTGTTGGATATCTGATGAGCAGTCGTAATTCAGAGACGAGGTGATAGTGAGGTAGAGTTGTGTGTCATCATCGTACATGTGAGAACTGATGCTGTATCTTTTCTGATGATATCACTGAGGGCTAGTATGTAGTTTAGAAATAGGAGGGAGCTGTGGATTGATCTTTTTAGAGACATCAAAAGTGTGGGAGCAGAAAGTGAAGCCATTGAAACAGATTCTCTGATTGTGACTGGATGGATAACTATGGAACGAGAAGAGAACTGACCCACCCAGCTGGATGATGGTGGATAGGTGTTGGAGGAGCATCACAGAATAACAGAATCTTTATAGCATAGAAGGAGGCCATTCAGCCCATCAAGTCTGCAATGGCTGTCTGAAAGAACATTCTACTCAATCGCACTTCCCAGCCTTATCCCTGTAACTTTGCACATTCCCTCCTTGCAGACAGCAATGCAATTCCCTTTTGGAAATCCCAATCAGACCTTCCTCCACCCCCTCTCAGGAAGTTTGTTCCAACTTCAAACTGCCTCTGGGTGAAAAAAAATCCTCACGTCACTTCTACTCCTTTTGCCGGTTATTTGGAATCTGTGCCCTCTAGCTCTTGATGCTGTATTGAATGGGAACACTTTCTCACTATTCACTCTGTCCATCTCCCTCTGAATATTAATACTGCTATGAAGTCTCCTCTCAGCTTTCTTTTCTCCAAGGGAAATAGCCCCAACTTCTCTACACTATCCTAATAGAGTTCTTTACTCCTGGAATCATTCTTGTGAATCTTTTCTGTGTTCTTTCCAATGTCTTCTCATCCTTCCTCAAGTATGGAAGTTTCCAGATGAGGGCTAACTGATGTATTATTCAAGTTCAACATAACCTTCCACTTATACTCAGTGCCCCTATTAATAAAACCTAGGATACCATATGCTTTATTAACTGTTCTCTCAACCTGTCCTGCCATCTTCAATGCGTTCTGTACATATATACTGAGATCCTTCTGTTCCTGAGCCTCCTTTAGACTTTCTTCATTTATTTAATAATATTTCTTTATACTTTTTCTGCCAAAGTGAGTCATTTCACATTTCTCTGCACTGAGCTTCATCTGCAACTTGTCATTTTGAAGTTCAAGACAAGTTGACAATGTTTCCAATCTTCATACCATCAGCAAATTTTGAAATTGTGCCCTGCACACCACAGCATAGGTTACTAATATATCAGAAAGAGCAAGTCTCCCAAGACTGATCCCTGGGGAACTTCACTACAAACCTTCCCCCAGTCTGAAAAAAAATCACAATTCCCGGTTTCCTGTCATTCAGCTAATTTCTTATCCAAGTGCCTACTTTCCCTTTTATTCCATGAGTTAGAATTTTACTCAAGTCTATTGTGTGATACTGTATCAAATGTCTTTTGAAAATCCATGTAAACCATATCAATACTCCAAGAGGGTCCACATTTGTTCAGAGGCAAGAACCAATATAACAATGTTTGGAACATCCATTATCATCTCCACCGACTGTGGATTTATCACCTGGAATTCATAACAAAGGAGAGCGAACTAACCATATCAGTTAAACGGAGGCCAAATCAGAATGTCAATGGTATTCTAGGAGCTGGTAATAACCGTGAACTAACAACTTTAAACAATATTTCTTATTAAAAGAAAAGAATTAGAAGTAATGATTATGTATTCAAAAAAATTCTCAGCAGTGTTGTGATTTGCCCACTTTAAGTATGATCGCCCAAACCAATGAATCATACAGCATGAGATATTCATCATTCTGATGAGAAACACGTATGGCCAATAACCCAGCACTCAGGAAGCTAAACAGGGCTGAGGAGAGATTGTGAAGGTAGATGCATATCTTCATGGCACTGCCTGGAAGACAGGAGAAACCACAAGACTTCCCTCCATGAAAGACCTCCTCACATCCAGAACTCTCTGAACTGGGCTTTCAATTCAGTCCTTGTGCTGGATCAGACTGACCTCTCTCCCAGCTCCCTCAATCAGGCTGACTCCCAGCAAAAGGCTCTATAGTTTGTGAGGAAATCAGACTTGAATTTGGTTACACAAATCACCATGATGACATTGTTTTCATAGAAAGCTGACCTAATGTACCCTCATTCCACAAGGTCTTGCAACACAGATATTTGTTAGGGTGTGTTAGTTAAGGAGCCTCAGTGCTGAGTGTCAAGAGGAGAGTAAAGATTGTGATATGGAATATATCATGAGATCTTGCAGAATTGTGGGATTCCCATTCAAATCGCCAGCACCCATTCCTCACCTGGCCAACATTAATATTGAAGACATTTTCTCTCAATTACCCTAATAAATCCACTTCATTGTTTAAAGACATTGTCTAATCACCTCTTTAATTTTCATGCTTCTAAAGAAAGTAATTCCAGCCTTTTCTATATTCTATATACAACCTCTCAGTTCCAGTTTCTTCCTTGTAAATTCTTGCTGGCAACTTCTTCATTGAGTCAATATCTTTCTCATCTGGACTTTGAGGGAAGCTGCCTGAAATGATTTTGTCCAAATACAAATGTTGCGTTAACTTTTTTCCCTTAAACACTTTAAGGAGTAATACAAATGTTTGTGTACTTACCAGCAGAGGTTGTATCGAGGAAGAAGATGCTGAGGGCGAGGGTGAGTAGGTAAGGGAAATATATTCCCATGTCTGACAGTTAAAGAGCTGCACTGAGTGAGACTGCAGACACAGGGAGTGAAAGACACCTACAGCAGCAGACTGAGAGTGTGGGCAGGTCTTGGTATTTATAAGTTCCAGGTATTAGCTCACGGTCATGTCCATTAATATAATGATGACATCAGTTGTGTCAAAAACAGCCAGTTGCCAACATACGTATAATTCCACAGGTTCCTCATGGCCAATGCCAACAGATTTAGACAATAATACTGACTGCAATGAGGAAAGCTAGTGTTGGGTGATGGTAAGTATCAAGGCTTGTAACACAAAAGCGGCATCTTGAGTTCATTGCATCATTATTATCATGGCTAATCTGTACCTTAACTCCATCGTCCCATCTTCATTTTGAAATCTTTAAGACTGCTGCCTGACCAATACCTATTGATCTCAGTTTTGAAACTTGCAATTGATTCTTAAAAATATTTTTTTTTGAAGGAGAGAATTCCAGATTTCCCCTTTACCTGAGGAAATATTTTCTACATCGCACCTGAAGCTGGAAATGTAAGTTCTTTCCCCCTTGTTGCAGACTCTCCCTAGCACAGGAAATCAATTCTCTCTATGATCAGTTGGACAGTTGTTAGTTGGTCAGGCAATGCAAAATCGCTCTCTAGAACCGATTGTGCCTGGAAGTGCATTTTGTGCCCATCCAGTGCATCTGCCCAATAGGTGCAAAATACAGGCTTATATTTCTGTAACAGCCAGAAGCTTCCGAAAATAATGTCTCAGCAGGAGGATCTATGGACAAAAAAGTAGGATTAACATCCCTGGTCTGTGCCATTTTATCAGCCAGCTTACATTTCAGCTTATATTTCTGGTTAATCAAGGCTGGGAAATTAAAGATAATTTATTGAACAAAGGAAAGTCTATCTAACTTCACAATTAACCTGAATCATGTACTTGTAATAACTTTGGTTCATCAGCTAACAACTAATGTTCATTTGCAACACACTATGTTACAAACTCTTGCAGTTCCATGGTTGCCAGTCTGTCTGGAATCAATCCACAATCCACAAAAAGCCACACCTGCCAAGGTGAACCTCACCCTGGTCCCCGATTGGTTTTCCAGGGTCATGTGGTCCTACCAGCCAATCACATCTTAAAGGGGCTAGACACCACATCCCTCCCTCTCTATGTTCTTTTATACAATGGTAACTGTTTGATTTTGCAGTCCTCAATAAATGCAACATTTAACAGATTTAGGGGGTATTCTCTGAATCCGCTAGTTTGCACCGAGAATCACAATAGCTCGGAGAATTGGGAGTCGGCAGGAAAAAGGGTACCATGCCTGTTGCCAAACCCTTTGTGACCCTCCTAGGCCACTCCATCAGCCCTGATTTGGTACTGGTCATAGGTGGGGAGTACTTCATACATATTCAAATTCACTGCATTAAATATAATCCCGATTCAATGAACAATACAGCACAGGAACAAGTTCTTCAGCCCTCCGAGCCTGCACCGATGTACGCTTTCTATCCCTCTATTCGCCTCCCATTCACAACACCTTGAATATTGCTAACATACCTGCTTCCATCACCTCCACTGGCAGTGCGTTCCAAGTATCCACCACTCTCTGTGTGAAGAACTGTTCCTGCACATTTCCCCTTCTGCATTTTGTTTCCTTATATCTGAAAACCTCTGCAGAGTGATTGCCCCTGCACCAGTAACACTCTGCTTCAATGCTTGGTGTTGTGTTCACTGTTAAATCTTGTGACTCTTCTTGCTTTTGCTTCCCATTTAAAATTAGCATCTTCACTTCTGGATCCACTCCTGGTGTAGTTATTGCCCAGACTGCTGAATCACACCATTTTATGTGCTCTGACATTCTAGTGCACTCTTTTCAGTGCTCTCCTTCACTAGTGCTATCTCTATTGCCTTTTCAAAATTGATATCTGTCTCCACTAAAAGCTTTTTCTAGATGGTCTCATTATTGGCTCCACAAACCAAACGATCTCAGCATATTGTTCAGGGTAACTCCAAAGTTGCAATCATCTGAAATTTGCCTTAGTGTCATAATATAGATTGCAATGATTTCTTATGAGGATCTCTGCATGAAAATGAACTTAAAACACTGGAGCGTGACTGAATGCTTTGGATGACAGTGTGCCTTCACCAAATCCACTATCTCTGTGAATGAACTTGAATCTTGCACTTTCAGGACATAGGGCAATGGACCAGACTGTAGTCTGGATCCCACATGCACTTAAAAGAATTGCATTCTTTCCCTCCTCCTGTATTCCCCTGGTTATAAAATAATACAGTAAGAAGCCACAACACCAGGTTAAAATCTCACACGTTTATATGGTAACAAAAGCCACTGGCTTTCAGAGCACTGTGCCTTCATCAGGTAAGTAGGAGTTCTGTTCACAAACAGGGCACAAACTCAATTTACAAAATAATGGTTGGAATGCAAGTCTTTACGGGCAATCAAGTCTTAAGGGTACAGACAATGTGAGTGGAGAGAATGTTAAGCACAGGTTAAAGAGATGTGTATTGTCTCCAGACAGGACAGTTAGTGAGATTTTGCAAGACCGGGCAAGTCATGAAGGTTATAGATAGTGTGACATGAATCCAAGATCCCAGTTGAGGCCGTCCTTATGTGTGCAGAACTTGGCTATCAGTCTCTGCTCAGTGACTCTGTGCTGTCATGTGTCGCAAAGGCTGTCTTGGAGAACGTTTACCCAAAGATCAGAGGTCAAATACCCGTGACCGCTGAAGTGTTCCCCAACAGGAAGGGAACAGTTTTGTCTGGTTATTGTTGAATGGTGCTCATTTATCCATTATCATAGCATCTGAATAGTCTCCCCAATGTACCATGCCTTGGGACATCCTTTCCTGCAGCATATCAGATAGTCAGCATTGGCCGAATTGCAAGAGTATGTACTGTGTACCTGGTGGATGGTGTTCTCACATGAGATAATGGCATCCATGTCGATAATCCAACATGTCTTGCAGAGGTTGCTGTAGCAGGGTTATGTTGTAGTCACTATTCTTCTGAAGTAGTTTGCTGCAGACAATTGTCTGTTTGTTGTTGTGCAGTTGTTTGAAGGCAAGACATGGGGGTGTGGGGGTGGCCTTGGTGAGATGTCCATCTTTATCAATGACATGTTGAAGGCTCTGGAGAAGATGTCGTAGCTTCTCTGTTCAATGGAACTACTGGACAACGAAGGGTCCATGTCCCTATTTGTCTTCTGAGGAGATTGGTGCAGTTTTTCGCTGTGGTACATCGGAACTGTCGATCCATGAGTTGAGTGCCCTATCCCGATATAATGAGGGCATCTTTCAGTGTCTGTAGATGTCTGTTGTGATCCTCCTCATCTGAGTAGATCCTGGATATATGGAGGGCTTGTCTGTAAGGATGGCTTTTTTAACGTGTTTAATTGTGTGACCACAATTCGGTTACGTTCACCTTAGTGATGGACAGGGATAGGCATGAAGCTGGGGGCTGTAGTTATAGCTGGGGGAAGGGTAATTATGAGGCCATCAGGAGAGAATTAGGGTGCGTAGATTGGACTAGGGAACTACAGGGACTGGGAACATCTGGAATGTGGTGCTTATTCAAGGAGCAGCTGCTGAGAGTCCTTGATAAGTATGTCCCTGTCAGGCAGGGAGGAAATGGACGAGTAAGAGAGCCTTGGTGTACGAAAAGAGTTGATTTGCTGGTTAAGAAGAAAAAGGAGGCTTATGTCAGGATGAGGCTTGAAGGCTCAGGTAGTGCAATGGATAGCTATAGATTAGCTAGGAAGGAGGTAAAAAGTGAATTGAGGAGAGCTAAGAGGGGACACGAGAAGATGTTGGCTGATAGGATTAAGGAGAATCCTAAAGCTTTCTTTCGATATGTTAAGAATAGAAGATTGGTTAGGGCAAGATTAGGGCCAGTCATAGACAGCAGTGGGAAGTTGTGCGTGGAGCCTGAAGAGATTGGAGAGGCACTGAATAAATATTTCTCTTCGGTATTCACGCAGAGTGCTGGAAATGTAGCTATGGAGAACACTGAGGTACAGGGTTGCAAATTGGGAAGTATTGTAGTAGATAGGGAGGATGTGCTAGAAATTCTCGAGGGTTTGAAGTTGGATAAGTCCCCTGGGCCGGACGGGATTTACCCTAGGATTCTCTGGGAGGCAAGAGAGGAGATTGCAGAGCCTCTGGCTCTGATCTTCAGGTCCTCGTTGGTTACGGGTGTGGTTCCGGAGGACTGGAGGATGGCGAATGTGGTCCCATTGTTTAAGAAGGGGAAGAGAGACCTTCCTGGGAATTATAGGCCAGTGAGTCTTACTTCTGTGGTGGGCAAGGTATTGGAGAGAATTATTAGGGATAGGATTTATAGTTATTTAGAGAGAAATGAATTGATTGGGGATAGTCAGCATGGTTTCGTGAAGGGTAGGTCATGCCTTACTAACCTCATTGAGTTTTTTGAGAAAGTGACCAGAGAGGTGGATGGGGGTAAGGCGGTTGATGTAGTATATATGGACTTTAGTAAGGCTTTTGATAAGGTGGCCCATGGAAGACTTCTACAGAAAATGCAGATGTGTGGAATAGAGGGTGATTTAGCTAATTGGATTAGGAATTGGCTGGCAGATAGAAGACAGAGGGTGGTGTTGATGGGAGATATTCATCGTGGAGTTCGGTGACAAGTGGTGTGCCTCAGGGGTCTGTTTTGGGGCCCCTGCTGTTTGTAATTTTTATAAATGAGCTGGATGAGGGTATTGAGGGATGGATCAGTAAATTTGGAGATGATACTAAAGTTGGTGGTGTGGTAGATAGTGAAGAGGGGTGTTTTAGTTTACAGAGTGACTTGGACAAGTTGCAGAGCTGGGCCGAGAGGTGGCAAATGGAGTTTAATGTGGAAAAGTGTGAGGTAATGCACTTTGGCAGGCACAATAAATGTGTAGAGTATAGGGCTAATGGTAGGGCTCTTAATAGTGTTGAGGAACAGAAGGATCTTGGTGTATGTGTCATAGATCCCTGAAAGTAGGCAGTCAAGTGGATAAAGTTGTTAAGAAGGCTTATGGAGTCTTAGCTTTTATTGGTAGGGGGATTGAATTTAGGAGCCGCAGCATCATGTTGCAGCTGTACAAAACTCTAGTGCGGCCGCACTTGGAGTATTGTGTGCAGTTCTGGTCGCCACATTATAAGAAAGATGTGGAGGCATTGGAGAGGGTACAGAGGAGGTTTACTAGGATGTTGCCTGGTATGGAGGGCAGGTCCTATGAAGAGAGGTTGAAGGATTTGAGGTTGTTTTCGTTAGAAAGGAGGCGGCTAAGGGGGGATCTTATTGAAGCATATAAGATAATTAGAGGTTTGGATAGGGTGGACAGTGATAGCCTTTTCCTAGGATGGAGAAAGCTAGCACGAGGGGACACAACTTTAAATTAAGGGGTATGAGTTATAGGACGGATATCAGAGGTAGGTTCTTTACTCAAAGAGTGATTAGGGAGTGGAATGCCCTGCCTGCAGCTGTTGTAGATGCGCCAAGTTTGGTGGCGTTTAAGAGGTTAGTTGATAAGTATATGGATGAGAAGGGAATGGTTTAGTTAGGAGGGGCATTGCTTTTTATTTTGGTCGGCACAACATCGAAGGCCGAAGGGCCTGTTCTGTGCTGTATTGTTCTATGTTCTATGTTCTATGTTTAGGGTAGAAGCTGGAGAAGTGGAGCATTGTGTGGTTATCCATGGGCTTGCAGTACAGTGAAGTGTTGAGGCAACCATCCTTGATGGAGATGTGTGTGTGTCCAAGAATGCAATCGAATTCTGGAGAGTCGTCCATGGTGAGTCTGATGGTGGGGTGGAACTTGCTGAAGTCATCATATAGTTGTTTCAGTGATTGTTCATCATGTGTCCAACGGAAGAAAATGTCATTGGTATATCTAGTGTATAGCCTCGGTTGAAGGTCCTGTGCAGTGAAGAGGTCTTGTCTGAACCTGTGTATGAGGCTGAGGTGTCTAATTGACCAAATAGAAGCATTTTCCTGCAGTGCACTTCTGTTTTGTAATCTGACTTCAATCTTGGTGAGTTCTATGCTCACAGTCTTGGGATCATGTCCTTTTTTATTCTTCTTATTCTTTTATTCTTGTCACCATTGTAATAACTCTGATTCACCAACTGAGTATTAAACAAGTGACTTTTCTTACAAGGTACTATCTTGCAGAGTCTTGCTGCTCTGTGGATACTGTCCAATATTGATTTGCATCAAAAACCCACCCTTGTAAACCTCCACTCCGGTCCCCTGATATGTTTTCCCATGTCACCCTACCAAATGATTGCCCCTTAAAGGTGCCAAACACCATGGAACCCAAGTTTCTAGTTTGGAGAATTAACATGGGGCAGTGGTTCTATCAGCGTACAAACTCAACAAAGATTTCTTTATTTGGTCTCCAGATGCATGTACCCCTGTCAATAAAGGAGAAGTGAAATGACCCATCTCCAGATGTTGTATAGATTTTGTTGTCTTACTGCCTATGATCATTAATAACATTGCATTGAGCAGAGATTAATTAGTCAGCTAATTCAATGCTGACTGTGGGCTGTAAGGTTCCAGAGTGTGGCCGTATATAAACTGGCCTCTATCTCTTCATGATCCACAGGTTCTCTTTGCAACTTCTGACTTTAGATTCTCACAATTAATTCTTAACCGGCACCACAAATCTGCATGAAAGATGGGCATAGTGAGACTTTCGTGCAATGTGAACATTGCTGGCTAGGGCAGCCTTATTATCCTTGAGAAGGTGATGGCGAACTGTCTTCTTGAATCACTATAGCCCATCGGGTTCACCCTCTCCATAGCAGTTTGAAACAACTAAGTGGTTTGCTAGTCCATTTCAGAGTGCGGTAAGTAATCAGTTACATGGTTGTGAATCTGGAGTCGCATGTGGGCCAGCCCAGGTGAGGAGGGCAGATTTCCTTCCTGAGAAAGGAATTACAGGAGAAAGGTCTCCCTGTGCCAATTGGGCAATGTTGTGTGTGGGCATCACGTACAGATAAATTAAATCCTTCTGCTGGTGCTGTCAAAATTACCATGAGGCATTTTACCAATCAGAAGCTCAGCAATATGTGAACTCACTGAGACTGGGACCTAAGCCAAGCAGGATTTAGCCCCTAGGTTATTGTGACCTGTGTTAATTGATGAAGTCAGGATGTGAAGGTGCAATGGGTGATTGAGTACAAATGTTTAAATCCAGAAATCTAGAATCAGGTTTAGCATTTAACTGACCTATTCAAGTAAGTAGATTGTAATTATTTTCAATCTTACTGATAAACAAGATCTTTGCCAAGAGGCAGTTGGAAGGTGGTGACTTGGATAATTATCCAGCAGTGGCTGACACTGATATCCAATAAAATCTGAGCAAGAAGAAACACAGGAGATTTAGAACATGCAAGTCAAACAAGGAGGAGACTGGATGCAGTGAAACTAAGTGATTAAAGTCTAGGAATTTGGTAAATGAGGGAATTTGGTGCAGTGAGGGAGGGACTGCTGTTCTAGCCTTTTATAAAAAGAACTGGGCAAGTTCTTGGGGCAAGAGAGGAAACGAGAGACAGTAAGGCCAGAGCTTTCGACTCTATGGTCTTCGTCAGGAGAATGCCAGGATTCACCTGATGAAGACCATAGAGTCGAAAGCTCGTGAGTTTACTATCAAATAAATCAGTTGGATTTAAACCTAGTGTTGTCAGACTTGACAACGAGATGGGATGACAAGGAAATAGAGGACAGGACACGATGTCATAAAACATACACAGAACATGAAAATACAGCACAGTACAAGTCCTTCAGCCCTCAATGTTGTGCCGTGCTACGTCCAAACCCAAGATCAAGCTATCTCACTGTCTATCACTCTGATGTGTTCCATGTGCTTATCCAACAACTGCTTGAAAATTCCTAAAGTGTCCGAGTCCACTATCACAGCAGGTAGTCCATTCCACACCCCAACCACTGTCTAAGTAAAGAATCTAACTCGGACATCCCTCCTATATCTCCCACATGAACTTTATAGTTATGCCCCTGAATAACAGCATGAGATCGGGATTTTGGCAGAGAGTGGCCAGGATGCTGGGGAATGGCAGGAATGCAATGGGCAGACAAATGGGAGGGGACAGGGTGTTATTGATGAATACAGGAGATGAAAGACACAATTGTATTTCAATTTGATGCAGGACTGAATGGACCAGAGAATGTCTGTATTTGACAAAAAGTTATCCTGATTGGCTCTGTTCTCTCTCCACAGATGCTGTCAGACTTGCTGAGATTTTCCAGGATTTTCTGTTTTTGTTTCAGATTCCAGCATCCGTAGTATTCTTTCTTCACCTTAATGTTTGTATCTGAATGGACAGGAATGGAATGCTGGGCTACTAGAAATAGAATACAAAAGCCAGTTTAAAGTTTTAAAGTTTATTTATTAGTGTCACAAGCAAGCTTACATTAACACTAGAATGAAGTTACTAATGAAATTGTGTGAACCTTTGCAAAATATTGGTTAGAAGCCCTTTGAAGTAGCGAGTCTAACATTGGGTACCACACATCTGGAAGGATAGAAATTCTGTAGAGATAGTGCAGAAAAAGTTCACGAGAATGACGAGAGAGTTCAGTTACTGGAGAACTGGTTTTGGGGGCAGTGCTTTGGAGATATTTAAGAATGAAGGTGTTAGATAAAGAAGCGAAAGAGTTTCCAGTGCCTGAAGAGTTAATAAACAGAAAGTTCAGGTTTAAGAGGATTGATGTGGGAATCGCAGACGACATGGAATAAACAGTTTTAGGCTGTAAGTTACCAGGATCTGGAGTGAGATATCAAGCGGGCTGTGATTTAATAGTCATATCAAAAAGAGAATCAGATGCATTGCAGGGATATGGGAAAAGAGCACGAAGAGGGACTAACTAGATAGTTCTTTGAAACAACTAGTACATATTTGATGGGCTGAAGGGCCTGCTTTTGTACAGTAATAGTGTTCCTTTGTAAGATTGCTTTTACATGACTTTTGTACAAGGGCTCAGTAAATATCTCTGTCCCTCCACAATTCTTAGTCTGTTTCCAGCCCTCCTCAATTGTGTTTCTTTTATAGTCTTCTGTCTTTACTGCCCCCACATTTTTCTGGGTCAACCTCCATTCATTTCTATTCCACAACTCACTTGGCTTTTGTCTCCCAGACTAATCTCTGGTTAATAAGGGTGCCTTGGGCAGGAATCTCAAGGAGTTGGTTTGCAGGTGCAGCAGGTAATTGAGAAGGCAAATAGAATTTTGTCTTTCATTGTTAGAGGGATGGAATTTTAAAACAGTGAGATTATGTTGCAGCTGTATAAGGTGATGGTTAGGCCACATCTGGAGTATTGTGTACAGTTTTGGTCTCCTTACTTGAGAAGGGATATACTGGCACTGGAGGGAGTGCAGAGGAGATTCACTAAGTTGATTCTGGAGTTAAGAGGGTTGGCTTATGAGGACAGACTGAGTAGACTGGGGCTATACTCATTGGAATTCAGAAGAATGAGGGGAGATCTTATAGAAGTATATAAGATTATGAAGGGAATAGATCAGATAGAAGCAGTGAAACTAGAACTAGAGAGCAAAACCTCAATATAAGGGGAAGTAGATTTAGGACTGAGTTGAGAAGGAGCTTCTTCACACGAAGGGTTGTGAATCTGTGGAATTCCCTGCCCAATGAAGCAGTTGAGGCTACCTCATTGAATGTTTTTAAGGCAGGGATAGATAAATTTTGAACAGTAAAGGAATTTAGGGTTAGAACATAGAACATAGAACATAGAACATTACAGCACAGAACAGGCCCTTCGGCCTTCGATGTTGTGCCGACCAAAATAAAAAGCAATGCCCCTCCTAACTAAACCATTCCCTTCTCATCCATATACTTATCCACTAACCTCTTCAACGCCACCAAACTTGGCGCATCTACAACAGCTGCAGGCAGGGCATTCCACTCCCTAATCACTCTTTGAGTAAAGAACCTACCTCTGATATCCGTCCTATAACTCATACCCCTTAATTTAAAGCTGTGTCCCCTCGTGCTAGCTTTCTCCATACTAGGAAAAAGGCTATCACTGTCCACCCTATCTAAACCTCTAATCATCTTATATGCTTCAATAAGATCCCTCTTAGCCGCCTCCTTTCTAACGAAAACAACCTCAAATCCTTCAACCTCTCTTCATAGGACCTGCCCTCCATACCAGGCAACATCTGGTAAACCTCCTCTGTACCCTCTCCAATGCCTCCACATCTTTCTTATAATGTGGGGACCAGAACTGCACACAATACTCCAAGTGCGCCGCACTAGAGTTTTGTACAGTTGCAACATGACGTTGCGGCTCCGAAATTCAATCCCCCTACCAATAAAAGCTAAGACTCCATATGCCTTTTAACAACCTTCTCGACTTGACTGCCTACTTTCAGGGATCTATGCACATACACACCAAGATCCCTCTGTTCATCTAGACTACTAAGAATCCTACCATTTGCCCTATACTATACACATTTATTATTTCTGCCATAGTGCATTACCTCACACTTTTCCACATTAAACTCCATTTGCCACCTCTCGGCCCAGCTCTGCAACTTGCCCAAGTCACTCTGTAAACTATAATACCCCTCTTCACTATCTACCACTCCACCGACTTTAGTGTCATCTGCAAATTTACTGATCCATCCCTCAATACCCTCATCCAGATCATTTATAAAATTACAAACAGCAGGGGCCCCAAAACAGACCCCTGAGGCACACCACTCGTCACCGAACTCCACGATGAATATCTCCCATCAACCACCACCCTCTGTCTTCTATCTGCCAGCCAATTCTTAATCCAATTAGCTAAATCACCCTCTATTCCACACATCTGCATTTTCTGTAGAAGTCTTCCATGGGCCACCTTATCAAAAGCCTTACTAAAGTCCATATATACTACATCAACCGCCTTACCCCCATCCACCTCTTTGGTCACTTATGGTTATGGTGACCAGGTGGATAATTGAAGCTGAGTATCCACAAAATGATCAGCCATGATCTTATTGAATGGCAGAGCAGGCTCAAAGGGCTAGATGACCTACTCCTGCTCCTAGTTCTTATGTCCTGATGTTCTTATGTTCAATACTGATCCTGAGATGCCTGTTCCAGCCCCTGCTCCACATCCCATGGGCCTAATCTCAATTTCCCTTTCAGTCACCTTCAGACCATATTCCATCTCTTACTCTGAATCTGTGACATACCCATACTTACACACACACACACACACACACACACACACACACACACACACACACACACACACACCCACACACACACACACACACACACACACCAACACACACACACACACACACACACACACACAATCATACTTACATTCATACAAGTACACATACTCACTCACGCTTGTGCATACACACATACACTCACAGTCACACACACTCAAATACGGAAACTTTCACACACACGCAGACTTACACACACACACAACCACCTACATACACTCTCTCACGCACACACGCCTGCACAGACACGCTCACACTGTGTGTTCTCTCCGCCCTGCCCCTCATTCACTGTCACTTTGATGTGGTCAGTTCTCCTGCTTCTGGTCAGTGTAATAGGTTGTCAGAATTGAAATAAATTGTCTAAGTTTCAGTTCTTCAAAGGTCAACACTGACATCCTGTTGGAGCTCTGTTTCCAGTTTGTGGTCATAATAACTGAATTTTCTTTCCTGTTTACAGAAAATCAAAACTAATCTAATTAGTCACACAATTTTACAGCACAGAATGAGGCCCTTCAGCCCATGTGTCTGAGTCAGCATCAAGCACCTTTCTATTCTAATCCCATTTTCCAGCACTTGGTCTGTAGCCTTGTAGACTGTATCATTTCAAATGCTTATCTAAATGCGGGTTAAATGTTGCAAAATTTCAGTCTCCACCACCCTATCAGCTCCAGTCTATCCAGCCTCTCTTCATGCTCCAGGCCAGGTAACATCTTGATGAATCTCCTCTGCACCCTTTCTATGCAATCACATCTTTCCTACAGTGTGGCAACCAAAACAGCATACGGTATTCCTTCTGTGTCCTAACCATGTTTTTATAAAGCACCATTATAACCTTCCTGTTCTTATATTCAATATATTCAATGCTTCAGCTAATGAAGGCAAGTACCCTACATGCCTTCTTAACCACCTTATCTATCTGTCTTCTTGCCTTCAGGGATCTATGATATGTTCCCACAAGATCCATCTAGTCCTCTGTACGTCCTAATGTTCACTGTATATTCCTTTGCCTTGTTAATCCTCCCAAAATCACCTAACACTTTTCAGGGTCATATTCCAATTGCCACTGTTCTGCCCATCTGTATCATCCTGTAATCTAAAGCATTGCTCCTTGCTATTTACCACACCACCAATTTGGTGCGAACTTACTGATCATATATCCTATATTTCAGTCTAGATCATTAATGTACACTGCAAACAAGAAGGGTCCCAGCACCAATCCCTGCCGTACACCACTTGCAGTCACTTCAACCATCACTCTCTGCCTCCTGATCCAATTTGCCAAATTGCTCTGGATTCCAAGAGCTCTTACCTATTTGATCAGTCACCTATATGGGACCTTGTCAACAGCCTTACCGAAGTCCACATAGACTACATCATCTGCACTGCTCTTATCAACACATCTAGTCACCTCCTCGAAAAATTTAGCCAAATTTGTTAGACATGATCTTCTCTTGACAAAGCCATGCCAACTGTCCTTGATATTTCCTTTCCTTTTTACAGAAAATCAAAAATAACTTAATTCGTTAGACAATTTTATAGCATAGAATGAAGCCCTTCAGCCGATGTGTCTGTGCCAGCGTCAAGCACCTATCTATTCTAACCCTATTTTCCAGCATTTGGTCTGTAGCCTTGTATACTGTGGCATTTCAAATGGAGATTTCCCTAAGTGGAGATTCATTCTGTCCTCGGAATTTTTTCCAATAGTGTCCCTTACACTGATATTTCCTGTTTTTTTTCCTACTACCCTTTTGAATAATGGTACCACACTAGTTATCCTCCAGTCCCCAGCACCTCTCCTATGGTCAAACAGAATTGAAAAATTAACATCAGACCCCCTGCAATCTTCTCTATTGTGTCACACAGAAGCCTGGGATACAAATCAGGACCTGAGAATTTATCCACTTCTAAATCCACTAAAACTGTTAACATCTCCTCCCTCTCAACACTAACCTGTTCAACACCCACACAGGTTACTATACCACATCATTCTTTTCCATATGGAACACAGATGCAAATTTAATACAAAGAACAAAGAACAAAACAGCATGGGAAACAGACCCTTCGGCCCAACGAGCCCACGCCGCCACCTCAATGTTCCCACTTCTACCCGTGATCCCTGTCTATGTTTATAGATCTATCTATTGAAACCAAATTTGAGACAATTTAGGGAGAATTTGTTCTGCTAATCAGCCTAAGAGCACATCTTTGGGATGTGGGAGGAAACCGGAGCACCCGGAGAAAACCCACACAAGCACGGGGAGAATATGCAAACTCCCACAGACATAGGCCCAAATCCATGTATCTGCACAGCACAGCGATAGTCACTGAGCTGTCGTGTTGCCCATCAAATGGTCCAGGTCAAGCGTACACTAACGACGTGAAGCACTAGAATACTCTCGAAAAAGATCCAAGAGCAGTCCTCTCACGACCCATCGCGTGTATGCCCCTCGTTAGACAACAAGGTGGACCAAAGCACCTGTAGGATAAAAACAAGTACATCAATATCATCATCTATTTACACACTTCCCAGGGACTCCCAAGGCTCATGATCCCTATTTTAAATCAGTTTTCTATACCCCTCCATTCCCATTCTGTTCATGTGCCCATCTAAGTATTTCTTAAATAACTCCAGAGTACCTGCCTCCACCACTTTACTTGGCAGCGCATTCCATACCCCCACCACCCTCTGTGTGAAAAAACTCCCTCTAGCATCCAAATTACACCTTAACCCCCTCACCCTAAGCCCGTGACCCCTCGTGCTATTTGAGTCCAAATTACCTTACCTATGTCTTCTGGCTCCACACGTAGATGGTGCCATTTTGGTCTCTAATGAGCCCTACTGTGTGTAAAGGAGGTTGAAGTAATGAGATCATGAATAAGATTTCAAGATCACAGAAGTGTACCAGCAGATAGGAAGATGGTTTGAAGTGTGTCTACTTCAATGCCAAGAACATCCAGAATACGGTGGGTGAACTTGCAGCATGGGTTGGTACCTGGCACTTAGATGTTGTGAGCATTTTGGAGATGTGGATAGAGCCAGGACAGGAATGGTTGTTGAAGGCTCCGGGCATTAGATGTTTCAATAAGATCAGTGAAGGTGGTAAAAGAGGAGGAGGTGTGGTATTGTTGGTCAGGAGCAGTATTAAGGTGGCAGAAAGGATGTTTGATGAGGGCTTGTCTACTGACGTGATATAGGTTAAATTTAGAAACAGGAAAGGAGAGGTTACTCTGTTGGGAGTTTTTCTACAGACCTTCAAAAAGTTTCAGAGATGAAGAGGAAAGGATTGCATAGATGATTCTGGATAGGAGCGAAAATAGCAATATAGTTGTTATGGGGGACTTCAACTTTACAAATATTGACTGGAAACACTATAGTTCGAGTACTTTAGATGGGTTTGTTTTTTTCCAATGTGTGCAGAGGGTTTCCTGACACAGTGTGTAGACAGGCCAACAAGAGATGAGCTACATTGGATTTGGTACTGGGTAATGAACCAGACCATGCATTAGACTTGGATGTATACGAGCATTTTGGTGATAGTGATCACAATTTGGTTACATTTACCTAGTGTTGGAAAGGGACAGGTATATACCAAAGAACAAGAGTTATAGCTGGGGGAAAGGTAATTATGATGGGATTAGGCGAGATTTAGGATACAGAGGATGTGGAAAGAAACTGCAGGGGATAGGCACAATTGAAATGCAGAACTTGATCAAAGAACAGCTACTGCGTGTCCTTGATAAGCATGTACCTGTCAGGCAGGGAGGAAGTGGTCGAGCAAGGGAACCTTGGTTTATTAAAGAAATAAATTATTTATTTAACCGGCAACAGGGAGGGAAACCACCATTCGAGACTCCCATCTCCCTCTCAAAATAGCTTGTCCAATCTCCTCACTGTAGAGTCCCCAATTAATACCACTTTCCTCCACCTTTCCTTAGCCCTCTGAGTTACAGGGCCAGACTCTGCTCCAGAGACACGGCCACAGCTGGTTTCTTCAGATGAGCTGTTCCCCCAAGCAGTACTCAGACAGGAGTACTTATTCTGAAGGGACACATCCACTGGGGTGCTCTCTATCACCCAAGCTTTCCCCTTCCTGACCATTACCCACTTATCTGCCTCCCATGGCCTCAGTGTGACTACCTGCCGGTAGCTCCTGTCTGGAGAGATTGTCTACAGAGTCTCTGTGGATGGAATTTCAGAACAGGAAAGGGTTGATAACTTTGCTGGGTGTTTTCTATAGCCCGCCCAATAGCAACAGGGATGTTGAGGAGCAGATAGGGAAACAGATCTTGGAGAGATGTAGTAATAACAGAGTTGTCATGACGGGAGACTTTAATTTCCCAAACATCGACTGGAATATCCCTAGGGTAAAGGGTTTGGATGGGGAGGAGTTAGTTAGGTGTGTTCAGGAGGATTTCCTGACACAGTGTGTGGATAAGCCTACGAGAGGAGAGACTGTACTCAATCTAGAATTGGCTAACGAACCTGGACAGGTGCCGGATCTCTCAGTGGGAGAACATCTTGGGGAGAGTGATCATAAGTCTACCTCCTTTACACTAGCATTGGAAAGAGATAGGATCAGGCAAGTTAGGAAAGTGTTTATCTGGAGTAAGGGGAAATATGAAGCCATCAGGCAGGAAATTAGAGGAGTAAATTAGAAGGAGGTGTTATCAGGAAAAAGTACCAAAGAATTTTCAAGGAATGTTTGTCTGGAGTACTGCACGACAACATTCCGATGAGACAGAGAGGTTTTGGTAGGTTACAGAAAATGTGGTACACCAAAGTTGTAATGAACCTAGTCAATAACAAAAGTAAAGCTTACAAAAGGCTCAGAGAGCTAGGGATCTAGAGGAGTATACGGCTTGTAGAAAGGAACTTAAGAAGGAAATTAGGAGAACCAGAAGGGATCATGAGAAGGTCTTGGCAGTTAAGATTAAGGAGAACCCTATGGCATTCTACAAATATGTGAAGAATAAAAGGATGAGATGTGAAGGAATAGGAACTATAAAATGTGAAGGTGAGGAAGTTTGTACAGAACCGGTAGAAATAGCAGAGGTGCTCAATGAATACTTTACCTCCGTACTTATAGTGGAAAAAGATCTGGATGGTTGTACTGCAGGTGGACTGAAAAGATTGAATATGTGGACATTAAGAAAGTGGATGTGTTGGAAATTTTAAATAGCATCAAGATAGATAAATCACCAGGACCAGATGGGATATACGCCAGGTTACCCAAGGCAACCCCAGGCAATCCCAGGCAACCCCAGGCAAGGGAAGAGATTGCAGAGCCTCTGGCAATGATCTGTGCATCATCGATGGAAACAGGAGAGGTTCCGGAAGATTGAAGGTTTGCGAATGTAATTCCTATGCTCAAGAAAGGGAACAGGGATAGTCCAGGAACTGGTGAGTCTAACCTCAGTGGTTGGTAAGTTGATGGAGAAGATTCTGAGGGACAGGATTTATGAACATTTGGAGAGGTATAGTATGATCAAAGATAGTCAGCACGGCTTTGTCAAAGGCAGATCATGCCTTATGAACCTAAAACATAGAACATAGAACATTACAGCGCAGAACAGACCCTTCGGCCTTCGATGTTGCACCGACCAATTAGGAAAAAGCAATGACCCTCTAACCTAAACCATTCCCATTTCATCCATAAACTTATCTACTAACCTCTTAAACGCCACCAAACTTGGCGCATCTACAACTGACACAGGCAGGGCATTCCATACCCTTACCACCTTCTGGGGAAAGAACCTACCTCTGACATCCGTCCTATAACCACCACCCCTTAATTTAAAGCTATGTCCCCTCATGCTAGCTTTCTCCATCCTCGGAAAAAGGCTATCACTGTCCACCCTATCTAAACCTCTAATCATCTTATATGTTTCAATAAGGTCTCCTCTTAGCCGCCGTCTTTCTAACGAAAACAACCTCAAATCCCTCAGCCTCTCTTCATAAGACCTGCCTCCATACCAGGCAACATCCTGGTAAACCTCCTCTGTACCCTCTCCAATGCCTCCACATCTTTCTTATAATGTGGGGACCAAAACTGCACACAATACTCCAAGTGCGGCCGCATGAGAGTTTTGTACAGTTGCAACATGACGTTGCGACTCCGAAATTCAATCCCCCTACCAATAAAAGCTAAGACTCCATATGCCTTCTTAACAACCTTATCGTCTTGATTGCCAACTTTCAGGGATCTATTAACATATACACCAAGATCCCTCTGTTCATCAACACTATTGAGAGTCCTACCATTAGCCCTATACTCTACACATTTATTATTCCTGCCAAAATGAATTACCTCACACATTTCCACATTAAACTCCATTTGCCACCTCTCGGCCCAACTCTGCAACTTGTCCAAGTCTCTCTGCAAACTATAACACCCGTCTTCACTATCTACCACTCCTCCGACTTTGGTGTCATCCGCAAATTTACTAATCCTCAATACCCTAATCCAGATCATTTATAAAAATTACAAACAGCAGGGGCCCCAAAACAGATCCCTGAGGTACACCACTAGTAACCGAACTCCACGATGAATATCTTCCATCAACCACTACCCTCTGTCTTCTATCTGCTAGCCAATTCCTAATCCAATTAGCTAAATCACCTCAATCCCATACATCTGCATTTTCTGCAGAAGCCTTCCATGGGGCACCTTATCGAACGCCTTACTAAAGTCCATATATACCACATCAACTGCCTTACCCCCATCACCTCTTTGGTCACTTTTTCAAAAAACTCAATAAGGTTAGTAAGGCACGACCTACCCTTCACAAAACCATGCTGACTATCCCCAATCAATTCATTTCTCTCTAAATAACTATAAATCCTATCCCTAATAATTCTCTCCAATACTTTGCCCACAACAGAAGTAAGACTCACCAGTCTATAATTCCCCGGAAAATCTCTCTTCCCCTTCTTGAACAATGGGACCACATTCGCTATCCTCCAGTCTTCCGGCACTATACCCGTAACCAACGATGACCTGAAGATCAGAGCCAGAGGCTCTGCAATCGCCTCTCTTGCCTCCCAGAGAATCCTAGGGTAAATCCCATCCGGCCCAGGGGACTTATCTAACTTCAAACCCTCAAGAATATCTAGCACATCCTCCTTATCTACTTCAATACTTTCCAGTTTGCAACCCTGTATCCCAGTGTTCTCCACAACTACATTTACATCTCCCTGCGTGAATACCGAAGAGAAATATTTATTCAGTGCCTCTCCAATCTCTTCAGGCTCCACGCACAACTTCCCACTGCTGTCTATGACTGGCCCTAATCTTGTCCTAACCAATCTTCTATTCTTAACATATCTAAAGAAAGCTTTAGGATTCTCCTTAATCCTATCAGCCAAAGTCTTCTCGTGTCCTCTCTTAGCTCTCCTCAATTCACTCTTTAGCTCCCTCCTGGTTAATCTATAGCTATCCATTGCACTAACCGAGCCTTCAAGCCTCATCCTGACATAAGCCTCCTTTTTCCTTTTAACCAGCAAATTAACTTTTTTAGTACACCATGGTTCCCTTACTCGACCATTTCCTCCTTGCCTGACAGGGACATACTTATCAAGGACTCGCAGTCGCTGCTCCTTGAATAAGCTCCACATTTCAGATGTGGTTGAGTTTTTTGGAGATGTGACTAAATTGACGAAGGAAGAGCAGTAGATGTGATTCATATGGACTTCAGCAAGGCATTCAATAAAGTCCCCCATGCAAGACTTCTTGAGAAAGTAAGAGGGCATGGGATCTAAGGGGCTGTTGCCTTGTGGATCCAGAATGGCTTGCTCGCAGAAGGCAGAGAGTGATTGTAGATGGGTCTTTCTCTGTTTGGAGGTCAGTCACCAGTGGAGTGTCCCAGGGATCTGTTCCGGGACCCTTGCTGTTTGTAATTTTCATAAATGACCTGGATGAGGAAGTAAAGGGATGGGTTGATAAGTTTGCTGATGACATAAAGGTTGATGGTGTTGTGGATAGTTTGGAGGGATGTCAGGAGTTGCAACATGACATAGATAAGATGCAAGACTGGGCGGAGAAGTGGCAGATGGACTTCAACCTGGATAAATGTGTAGTGGTCCATTTTAGCAGGTCAAATGGAGTACAATATCAAGGGTAAGACTTTTAGCAGTGTAGAGGATCAGAAGGACCTTGGGGTCTAGGTCCATAGCACTCTTAAATCAGTCTCACAGATAGAGGATGTCATTAAGAAGGTATATGGTATACTAGCCTTCATCAATTGAATCGGGAGATAATGTTGCAGCTTTACAAGACCCTCAGTTCCGGTCATCTCATTACAGGAAGAATATGGAAGCTATTGAAAGAGTGTAGAAGAGATTTACAAGGATGTTGCCTGGATTGGTGGCATGCCTTATGAGGATAGTTGAGGGAGCTCGGCCTTTTCTCCTTGGAGAGACGAAGGTTGAGAAGTGATCTGTTAGAAGTGTATAAGATGTTGAAAGGAATAGATGGGGTGGATTCTCAGAGGCTTTTTCCAAGGGCTGGAATGGTCGCTATGAGAGGACACAGGTTTAAGGTGCTGGGGAGTAGGTACAGAAAAGATATCAGGGGTAAGTTTTTCGCTCAGAGGGTGGTGGGTGAGTGGAATCAACTGCCATCGGTAGTGGTGGAGGCAAATTCGATAAACACTTTCAAGAGACTTCTGGATGAGTACATGGGACTTAATGGGATTGAGGGTCATAGGTAAGCCGAGTAGGTATGGATATCATTGGCACAATTTGTGGGCCGAAGGGCCTGTTTGTGCTGTAGCTTTTCTATGTTCTATGTTCTAAGTTGAATCTCTTGTGAAAAGGAGGAAGACTTATGTCAAGATGAGACATGAAGAGTTAGGGCTCTTGAGTTACAAGTTAGCCAGGAAAAAGCTAAAGAGAGAGTTAAGAAGAGCCAGGATGGACATGAGAAGTCTTTGGCAGGTAGGATCAAGGCAAACTCTAAAATTTTTTATAGGTATGTCAGGAATAAAAGAATGACTAGGGTAAGGTTAGGGCCAGTCAAGGGCAGTAGTGGGAAGTTGTGCGTGGAGTCCGAAGAGATAGGAGAGGTGCTAAATTAATACTTTTTGTCAATATTCATTCAGGATAAAGACAACACTGTCGAGGAAAATACTGAGATATAGGGTATTAGACCAGACGGGATTGAAGTTCCTGTCTTGTCTAATACCAGAGGAGGTGTTATCAATTCTGGAAAGTATGAAAACAGATAAGCCTGGTCCGGATGGGATTTATCATAGGATTCTCTGGGAGGCTAGGGAGGAGATTGCAGAGCCTTTGGCTTTGATCTTTAGGTTGTCATTGTGTACAGGAATTGTGCCAGAAGACTGGAGGGTAGCAAATGTTGCCCCCTTGTTCAAAAACAGGAATAGAGACAACCCTGGTAATAATAGACCAGTGAGCCTTACTTCTGTTATGGGCAAAGTTTTGGAAAGGATTATAAGAGATAAGATTTATAATCATCTAGAAAGGAATAATTTGGTAGGTCGTGCCTCACAAATCTTATTGAGTTCTTTGAGAAGGTGACCAAAGAGGTGGATGAGGGTAAAGCAGTTGATATGGTGTGTATGGATTTCAATAAAGCATTTGATAAGATTGCCCACGGTAAGCTATTGCAGAAGATATGGAGATATGGGATTGAGAGTGATTTAGCAATTTGTAAAAAGACAGAGGGTGATGGTTGATAGGAAGTATTCATCTTGGAGTTCAGTTACTAGTGATGTACTACAAGGTCTGTTTTGGGACCACTGCAATTTGTCATTTTTATAAATGACGTGGATGTGGGCATCGAAGGATGGGTTGTAAATTTGCAGATGATACTAAAGTCGGTGGAGTTGTGGACAGTGTGCAAATATGTTGCAGGTTACACAGAACATAGAACATAGAACATTACAGCGCAGAACAGGCCCTTCAGCCTTCGATGTTGTGCCGGCCAATTAAGAAAAAGCAATGACCCTCTAACCTAAACCATTCCCTTTTCATCCATAAACTTATCTACTAATCTCTTAAACTTGGCGCATCTACAACTGACGCAGGCAGGGCATTCCATACCTTTACCACCCTCTGGGTAAAGAACCTACCTCTACATCCGTCCTATAACTACCACCCCTTAATTTAAAGCTATGTCCTCTCGTGCTAGCTTTCTCCATCCTCAGAAAAAGGCTATCACTGTCCACTCTATCTAAACCTCTAATCATCTTATATATTTCAATAAGGTCTCCTCTTAGCTGCCTTCTTTCTAACGAAAACAACCTCAAATCCCTCAGCCTCTCTTCATAAGACCTGCCCTCCATACCAGGCAACATCCTGGTAAACCTCCTCTGTACGCTCTCCAATGCCTCCACAGGACTGTACACAATACTCCAAGTGCGGCCACACTAGAGTCTTGTACAGTTGCAACATGACGTTGCGGCTCCGAAACTCAATCCCCCTATCAATAAAAGCTAAGACTCCTTATGCCTTCTTAACAACCTTATCGACTTGATTGCCAACTTTCAGGGATCTATGCACATATACACCAAGATCCCTCTGTTCTTCAACACTATTAAGAGTCCTACCATTAGCCGTATACTCTACACATTTGTTATTCCTGCCAAAGTGAATTACCTCACACTTTTCCACATTAAACTCCATTGCCACCTCTCGGCCTAGCTCTGCAACTTGTCCAAGTCTCTCTGCAAACTAGAACACCCCTCTTCACTATCTACCACTCCTCCGACTTTGGTGTCATCCGCAAATTTACTCATCCATCCTTCAATACCCTCATCCAGATCATTTATAAAAATTACAAACAGCAGGGGCCCCAAAACAGACCCCTGAGGTACACCACTTGTCACCGAACTCCACGATGAATATCTCCCATCAACCACCACCTCTGTCTTCTATCTGCTAGCCAATTCCTAATCCAATTAGCTAAATCACCCTCTATCCCATACATCTGCATTTTCTGCAGAAGCCTTCCACGGGGCACCTTATCGAACGCCTTACTAAAGTCCATATATACCACATCAACTGCCTTACCCCCATCCACCTCTTTGGTCACTTTTTCAAAAAACTCAATAAGGTTAGTAAGGCACGACCTACCCTTCACAAACCATGCTGACTATCCCCAATCAATTCATTTCTCTCTAAATAACTATAAATACTATCCCTAATAATTCTCTCCAATACCTTGCCCACAACAGAAGTAAGACTCACTGGCCTATAATTCCCTGGAAGGTCTCTCTTCCCCTTCTTGAACAATGGGACCACATTCACTATCCTCCAGTCTTCCGGAACCATACCCGTAACCAACGACGACCTGAAGATCAGAGCCAGAGACTCTGCAATCGCCTCTCTTGCCTCCCAGAGAATCCTAGGGTAAATCCCGTCCGGCCCAGGGGACTTATCCAACTTCAAACCCTCGAGAATATCTAGCACATCCTCCCTATCTACTTCAATACTTGCCAGTTTGCAACCCTGTACCTCAGTGTTCTCCATAACTACATTTACATCACCCTGCGTGAATACCGAAGAGAAATATTTATTCAGTGCCTCTCCAATCTCTTCAGGCTCCACACACAACTTCCCACTGCTATCTATGACTGGCCCTAATCTTGCCCTAACCAATCTCCTATTCTTAACATATCTAAAGAAAGCTTTAGGATTCTCCTTGATCTTATCAGCCAAAGTCTTCTCGTGTCCTCTTTTAGCTCTTCTCAACTCACTCTTTAGCTCTCTCCTGGCTAATCTAGAGCTATCCAGTGCACTAACTGAGCCTTCAAGCCTCATCCTGACATAAGCCTCCTTTTTCCGTTTAACCAGTGAATTAACTTTTTTAGTACACCATGGTTCCCTTACTCGACCGTTTCCTCCTTGCCTGACAGGGACATACTTATCAAGGACTCGCAGTAGCTACTCCTGAACATTTCAGATGTTCCCAGTCCCTGTAGTTTCCTAGTCCAACCTATGCACCCTAATTCCCTCCTACTGGCCTCATAATTACCATTCCCCCAGCTATAACTACTGCCCCCAGGTTCATGCCTATCCCTATCCATCACTAAGTGAACGTAACCTTAGTGGTCACAGGGACATAGATAAGCTGCAGAGCTGGGTTGAGAGGTGGCAAATGGAGTTTAATGTGAAAAAGGGTGAAGTGATTCACTTCGGAAGGGGTAACAGGAATACAAAGTACTGGGCTAATGGTAAGTTACTTGGTAGTGTCGACGAGCAGAGAGATCTCAGTGTCCATGTGCATAGATCCCTGAAAGTTGGCACCCAGGTTGATAGGGTTGTTAAGAAGGTGTATGGTTTGTTAGTTTTTATTGATCGAGGAATTGAGTTTCGGAGCCATGAGGTCATGTTACAGCTATACAAAAGTCTAATGTGGCCACATTTGGAGTATTGCGTACAGTTCTTGTCATCGCATTATAGGAAGAATGTGAAAGCATTGGAAAGGGTGCAGAGGAGATTTATTAGGAAGTTGCCTGGTATGGTGGGATGGTCTTACAAGAAAAGGCTGAGGAACTTGAGGCTGTTTTCATTAGAGAAAGAAGATTAAGAGGTGACTTAATAGAGACATATAAGATGATCAGAGGATTAGATAGGGTGGACAGATAAGGTGAGAGCCTTTTTCCTCAGATGGAGATGGCTAGCATGAAAGGACATAGGTTTAAATTGAGGGGTGATAATTATAGGACAGATGTCAGAGGTAGGTTCTTTACTCAGAGGGTAGTAAGGGCATGGAATGCCCCGCGTGCAACAGTAGTGGGTTTGGCAACATTGAGGCATTTAAATGGCCATTGAATAAACATAGAACATAGAACATAGAACATAGAACAATACAGCACAGAACAGGCCCTTCGGCCTTCGATGTTGTGCCGACCAAAATAAAAAAGCAATGCCCCTCCTAACTAAACCATTCCCTTCTCATCCATATACTTATCCACTAACCTCTTAAACGCCACCAAACTTGGCGCATCTCCAACAGCTGCAGGCAGGGCATTCCACTCCCTAATCACTCTTTGAGTAAGGAACCTACCTCTGATATCCGTCCTATAACTCATACCCCTTAATTTAAAGTTGTGTCCCCTCGTGCTAGTGTCCCCTCCAATATCATCCAATATGGATGATATTGGAATAGTGTAGGTTAGATGGGGCTTTAGACTGGTTTCACAGGTCGGCGCAACATCGAGGGCTGAAGGGCCTGTTCTGCGCTATAATGGCCTGTGTTCTACTCTTTCCTTTTGTTATCCTCTTGCTCTTAATAAATGTATTAAAAATCTTGGGATTTTCCTGTATTTTACCAATGCAATAACTTTTCAATTCTATTGAGACTTGAAGTAAAATAGCAGCATAAATCCTGACCCAAACACATCATTTCTCACCTAACCCCCTTTCTCCCCGGATCATAACATCCGCTCTCCAATCCCATCATGCCCTCCCCAATCCCATCATGCCCTCCCCAATCATTTCATCCCCTCCCCAGGCAGCAATCCAGCTACCCTCGACATATCGAGCTCCAATGCTGCAGCAGACCCCACCCCTCACCTAGGAAACCAAGACATCATTATGGCATGTGATTCACCCAGAGATAATCTCCAACTGTGAGCCTCTGAACGTCACAGTTCCACCAGTATCTGGATCATTCCAGGGCTCAATGGGATCTCTGCGTTTTTTAAATTCATTTGTTGGACATGGGCATTGCTGGCTGGCCAGCATTTATTAAAAGGGGAAGACAGTTGAATTTTGCACCGCAGTCACAGGGCAGGGTGGTGAACTACCTTCTTGAACCATTACAGTCCATGTGCTGTGCATTTATCCACAATGCCATTAGGGAGGGAATTCCAAGATTTTGACCCAGCGACTGCAAAGGAATGGCAATATACTTCCAAGTCAAGATGTTGAGTGACTTGGAGGGGAACTTGCAGCTGATGGTGTTCCCATATGTCTGCTTCCCTTGTCCTTCTAGATGGAAATGGTCATGGAGTTTCCCAATCAGTTGACCTGAGCCTGCTTAAAATTTGTTACTGATGCTTGTTCAGACAAATTTGCACGTTCATCTATTACTGGCCAATCCAAGCCAACCAGGCTGAATGAGCCAGAGTCTTCACAACTATTGTTGAGTTCCTATAGCAGCCTAAACACATCAAGGCTGCCATAGGCTGCACCCATGAGGCCCTCGATGTCCGGGGTCACCCAGGTGCCTTTGTGAATAGGAAGAGGAATCACATGCAGATTGCTTGTGATCCAGACAACAGATTTAGTGAGTCTGTGCAAGGTACATGGGCAATTCCCATGATGTATGCACACTTCAACGGAGGGAATGCATGGAAAACAGATTATTGATGATCTTGGCAGTTGCCCTCTGGCCTGAACAGGCTAGATGTCCAATACGTGCCACCTAATGGGCAACTCAGAGTTGCCTCAGACTCAATACTGTCCTGGCATCCAGCAGTCCCACAGTGCTGGCACCCTGCATACTCTCTGCTTCCACTTGCTCCTCCAATGAGTATGATGTGCGCTCACCATAGTGCCCTCCAGACTGAGTTGACATGATATAGCCCAGCCCTTGAACCTGTATCTGTGCAAGAGCTCGATACAGAGAGTAGACATGATTTGGTCACATACTCAATGATTCCTCCTCAGATGGAAAGGGGTGGGGGTGGTGGTAAGGAAGTCCTAGGTATCCTGATGATGGCATTTCTGAGGAAGAAACAAACAATGTTACTAAGAAATGTGTCTGTGAAAGCATGCCAGTAACTTTCCTCAATGGCCATGTGTCTCACCTTACAGAACCATTTCCTGCTCTGAGTTTGCTCGCACATACTCTCATTCCCCTTACTGTCCCTCTTGACTTTAGAATTTTATAAAGGACAAACGTACACAGACAGAGACTCAACGACTGACAATTATATTAACAGAGAAAAGTATTAATTCCTCATTCAGGAACTTTAAACTAGTGTAATGACAACACTCAAAACAAGGATTTATTGATAAAAGTTTTCACTGAAAACCCCAGGGAAAACCCTATGTTTCTGCCTAAACCTCAACTCAAAACACATTAGAATTTAGTGGTTACCTGTAAACCACCCTTAAATCTCAGCCACAATGTCCCACAGATCTGGCTCCTGTTCACAACACCCCCCATCACAGTTGGTCTTTCCAGTGTGAGATATATGTCCATGAATCTGGGTGACTATTTCTGACCCTGTCCTGTGACTGCAACGCAAGACTCAACTGTCTTCCCCTTTTATTATAAAACTTTATCAAAAATATCAAAGTATATTTTCTGGAGACATCTCATTTGGACAACTGGTGTTTACCACCTTTTAATCTCTTTTAGTTTGGTTCCTACCTTGGTCCAGACAAACCCATTCATCACAATTTTGTTTCCACGACGGACTCCATTCAGGCATGATGTCTCTGGCTCTCGGGTTCATTTCTCTTTATCTGTTGGTGCTGCTTGTTTGTATAATGTTTCTATCTGTTTGTTTGTATAATATCTGGTGCTATCAGCTCTGATGTTCTCCCAGTTTCTTTAACTGGACTGTCTGATAGCCACAGTCTTTTGTCTTTGTGATGGCAATGTCTCAGTGTCATGGTTTAAGTGTTGACAGGTTTTGAAGATTAACCTCAGTTATTACAGTTGAAGTTTAGCCTGTTTGTATTCAGTATATATGTCCATGAAACTTTGGGGTTTTACATTGAAGAGAAGTACAGCTGGGGGAGAATGCAATCTTAAACCAGTGTGAAATCACTTTGTTCCAACATTCATGGGTGGAAATTGACAAGGGATTCACTTCTGAACCTACCAATTATGAATTAGTGCAAAATTCAGGCTGCAATCTCAGTATTGGTGACCATGAAATGACCATCGTGGGCAATTAGGATTAACTTAGTGGTTAAAAAAAGGGTGCCATGGACAAGTTGAGCTGAAGGGTCTGTTTCCATGCTGTAAACCTGTATGATTCTATGAATCTGTGACCAGATTGTTGCAAAAACCCATCTGGTTCATTAATGTTCTTTAGGGAAGCAAATCTGCCATCCTTACCCGATCTGGCCTACTGTGACTCCAGAGCCACAGCAATGTGTTTGACTCTCACCTTCCCTCTGAAATAGCCAAGCGAGACGCACAGATGTACTGAAAAAGATGATGGTTGATTACCTCCTCCAGTCCAATAAGGGATGTAAACACTTGCCTCGTGAGTGCTGTTGCCGTCCTGGGAATGTTACATAACATGAAGATGCAGATTGCCAGAGAGCCAGAAGCCAGAATTTGTTTACTCTGCTAGTTGTTGAGGTTCAGAATGTACTGTCTGAAAGAATGGTCACAGCTGATGTAGTGGGAACCTTTCAAAAGGAGTGGGATAAATATTGAATAACAATTGTCTTTTGGTGTGGAACAATTAGAGGAAAGCAAGAAATTGGATGGGTCATTCAAAGAGCCAGCACACGCAATGGCTTCCTTCAGTGATACTCTGATTTATATTCTACCTGCATCAGGACACAATCTTTATCTACCTCTTGTCCTTGTTTTCAACTCTTGTAAAGTGGGGAGCACACCAAATTCCTATGAAATCTCTGCCTGTCCATTTCTGGGCTTCCTGAGGGCTGGGGAGTGTACAGTAGGCAGTTTAGCAACACCCATATTCTGAATTGAATATAAAAGTTCTGCTGCTAGTGTTTCGAAATCTTGTGGTGAATGCTGAGACCAGTGGTAATCGCTCTGAGCTCAGTATCTAACAGGAAGTTTTCGAAGCAGAGACAGAGAAGGGCAAATATGAAGTGGGGACAGGGCGGTGAGTAATGGTCTCTCATTCCAGTTTGCTGTGTTTAACGCTCATTCTCCTGGGCCCTGCTACTATTTCACAGGTGGAATTGAAACCCTGAGTTTACCCAGTGTAATCTCCAGTTCCAAGACTTTGACAGCCACTATTTGTAAGAGTTACTTGTCAAATGCCAACCTCAGTGTTGGGTGTGTCAGTGGCCGGCGCAAAGTTTGGCTGTGCTAATGAAGAGTCATTTTATTGTATCTTTTCCGTTGGGATCATTCTGTACAGAGTGATCTTTGGTTTGTCCCATATAAGTCAGCACCTCAGATTCTCAGATTATCATGTATTCATGAACCTTCTTTTCTGAGGCGGTACCTCAGAGTTGAGGACAATTTACTTGGGAAAGGTTTCGTAATAAATGTGTGAATTAAAACAATTAACTTCATCTTTCAAAGTAGATGTGTGGGGTGGCCGGGGGCCTGGGAGCAGGAGGGTTTGTGTTGTCATGGGCAGATCCAGCTGTAAAACATAAAACGTTGCAAAGATGTACACTATTATTAATGTACAAAGGATAGAGAGATACTATGTGTGTTTGATATAATCATACTGCAAATAATGTCACTGACACCACCATCATTATCCCACAGGCAGCACAGATCCAGCAGGGATGGGGTGGCACAGTTTATATATTTGGGAGAGAGTTGCCCTGGGAGTCCTCAACATTGATTCTGAACCCCATGAAGCCTCTTGGCTTCAAGTCACAAATTCACAGAATCTCTACAGTGCAGAAGGAGGCCATTCAGCCCATTGCGTCAGTACTGGCTGTCTGAAAGAGCATTCTTCCGAATCCCATTCCCATGCTTTATCCCTGAAACTCGGGAAAGGAATCTTTTTGCTGATTACCATGTATTGTATCCCTTCAGCTGATGAATCAATATTCCTCCAATTTGAACATCACTTGGAGGAAGCAAGGGAGCAGAATGTACTCTGGCTGGGAGTTTCAATGTTCATCACCAAGAATGGCTCAGTACCACTACAGACCGAGCTGGCCAGATCCTAAGGGACGTAGCTGCTAGACTGGGACTGAGTGAGGGAACCTACAAGAGGGAAAAACATATTTGACCTTAGCCCTGCCAATGTGCCTGTCACAGATGCATATGTCCATGGCAGTATCAGTTTTCAGTTTTGCTTTCACTGAGCATTGACCTTGTTCTCTCATCAGCACATTCTGCTACCTTACCTTTATGCTACTAATAGCACCTTCTTTAGTCCTTAATGCTACCATTAACATTCTCTATGCCTTGTGTCCATGAGCTCTTTGTTAATCTTTCCTCTGCTCAGTGCTAACTCTGACCCTCTATCTTGATCCATTTCCATTCCTCCTTCCCTCTCCAATTATACAGTCCAACGTATTTCTCACCATTTTCTGTTCTAAGAAAAGTCACCCCCCCCACTCTATCATTACCCCCAAGCTAGGGGAATCAACTCTAGTTTAATGAAGAGTGCAGGAAGACATGCCAGGAGCAATGCCAGGTGTGCTTAAAAATGAGGTGTCAATCTGGTGATGCTAAACAACATAAACAGCAAGTGATAGACAGAGTTAAGTGATTCCACAACCAATATAGATCTAAGCTCTGCAGTCCTACCACATTCAGTCATGAATAGTGGTGGAAAATTAAACAACTCGCTGGAGGAGGAAGCTCCACAAATATCCCCATCCTCAATGATGGAAGAGTCCAGCACATCAGACAAGGAGCATTCGCAACAAGCCAGCACTGCCCAGTGAATAATCTATCATGGCCTCCTCCGCAGGTCCCCAGCATCACAAATGTCGGTCTTCAGTCAATCTCATTCACTTTACATGATATCAAGAAACAGTTGGAGGTTCTAGATTCTGCAAAGACAATAAGCCCTGACAATATTCCAGCAATAGTATTGAAGGGTTGGTCATGCCTTACTAACCTCATTGAGTTTTTTGAAAAAGTGACTAAGGAGGTGGATGGGGGTAAGGCGGTTGATGTGGTATATATGGACTTTAGTAAGGCGTTTGATAAGGTGGCCCATGGAAGACTTCTGCAGAAAATGCAGATGTATGGGATAGAGGGTGATTTAGCTAATTGGGTTAGGAATTGGCTAGCAGATAGAAGACAGAGGGTGGTGGTTGATGGGAGATATTCATCGTGGAGTTCGGTGACAAGTGGTGTACCTCAGGGGTCTGTTTTGGGGCCCCTGCTGTTTGTAATTTTTATAAATGATCTGGATGAGGGTATTGAAGGATGGATTAGTAAATTTGCAGATGACACTAAAGTCGGTGGAGTGGTAGATAGTGAAGAGGGGTGTTATAGTTTGCAGAGGGACTTGGACAAGTTGCAGAGCTGGGCCGAGAGGTGGCAAATGGAGTTTAATGTGGAAAAGTGTGAGGTAATGCACTATGGCAGAAATAATAAATGTGTAGAGTATAGGGCAAATGGTAGGATTCTTAGTAGTCTAGATGAACAGAGGGATCTTGGTGTGTATGTGCATAGATCCCTGAAAGTAGGCAGTCAGGTCGAGAAGGTTGTTAGGAAGGCATATGGAGTCTTGGCTTTTATTGGTAGAGGGATTGAATTTCGGAGCCGCAACGTCATGTTGCAACTGTACAAAACTCTAGTGCGGCCGCACTTGGAGTATTGTGTGCAGTTCTGGTCCCCACATTATAAGAAAGATGTGGAGGCATTGGAGAGGGTACAGAGGAGGTTTACCAGGATGTTGCCTGGTATGGAGGGCAGGTCTTATGAAGAGAGGCTGAGGGATTTGAGGTTGTTTTCGTTAGAAAGGAGGCGGCTAAGAGGGGACCTAATCGAAACATATAAGATGATTAGAGGTTTAGATAGGGTGGACAGTGATAGCCTTTTTCCTAGGATGGAAAAAGCTAGCACGAGGGGACACAGCTTTAAATTAAGGGGTGATAGTTATAGGACGGATATCAGAGGTAGGTTCTTTACCCAAAGGATGGTTCGGGAGTGGAATGCCCTGCCTGCAGCAGTTGTAGATGCGCCAAGTTTGGTGGCGTTTAAGAGGTTAGTTGATAAGTATATGGAAGAGAAGGGAATGGTTTAGTTTGGAGGGGCATTGCTTTTTATATTGGTCGGCGCAACATCGAAGGCCGAAGGGCCTGTTCTGTGCTGTAATGTTCTATGTTCTATGTTCTAATACTTGTGCTCCAGCACTTGCCACTGTAGTCAAACTGCTTCTGTACAGCTACAACATCTATCTATCTAACAGTGTGGAAAATTGCCCAGGTGTGTCCTGTACACAAAAAATCAGCACAAATTCAACCCAGTAATTACCGCCCCACTCATTTACTGTCAATCTACAGCAAGCTGATAGAAGGTCTTTGATATCCTGAGGGTTACCATTGACCAGACTATGAACTAGATGAGTCATATAAATAGTTTGGTTACAAAAACAGGTTGGAAGCTAGGAGTTCTGCAGCTGGTAACTCATCTCCCGACTCCCCAAAGCCTGTCCACCATCTACAATGCACAAGTCAAAAGTCAAGGAACACTCTCTTGACTAGACTAGATGGGTGCAGCTTCAACAATACTCAAGAAGTTTGACACCATTCAGAACAAAGCAGCCCACCTGAATGGCACTAAATCTATAAACAGTCATTCTGTCACCACCAACACTCAGTATCAGCAATGTGTGTATCTACAAGATACACTGCAGGAACTCACTAAGGCTCATTTAGCAGCACCTTCCAAACCCATGACCACTACTACCTAGAAAGACAAAAGCAGCAGGTACCTGGAAACACCACCAGCTGGTGGACTCACCAAGCTAATGTGGAAATATATTGCCTTTCCTTTGCTGCTACTGTCAAAATCCTGGAACTGCTCCTTAACAGCACTGTGGATGTACCTACAACACATGAACTGCAGCAGTTCAAGAAGGCAATTGACCACCACCTCCTTCTGGACATCGAGAGATGGGCAATAAATGCTGATCTAGTCAGTGACATCCACATCCCATGATTATTATTAATAATTTAGCTGAAGAGACCTAATATAATTTATCCAAGTTTGTTGATGAAGTAAACAGTGAAGAGGGCACACACATGCTGCAAGAAGATATGGAAGGGTAAGCAAATGGGTGGCAATGATATAGATTAAGTACATAGTAATGTGGGAAAATGTGAACTTCATCACTTTGATCGTGAAAATGGAACAGCAGAATTTTTTTTGGTGGCATTCAGAGATTTGGACGTACTCATACAAGGAACGCAAAAGTTTAACATGCAGCTACAGTGAGCAATTAGGAAAGTAAAAGATTGTTGATCTTTATTGCAAAAGGGATTGGGTTACAAGAGCAATTAAGTCTTGCTACAGTTGTACAGGCTTTGGTGAGACCATATTTGGAATACTGTGTGTAGTTTTGATATCAGTGTTTGAGGAAGGATTGGATACATTATAGTAAAGTTTCATCAGATCGGTTCCTGGGTTGAGAGGTTGTTCTACGATGAGAAGCTAAGGAAATTAGACCTATGCTCTCTGGAGAAGAATGAGAGGTAATCTGATTTAAGGTTGTGAAGGGATTTGACACCGTGAAATGCTGAGAGGTTCTTGCCCTTGTTGGAGATTCTCGAACAGTCCCAGAACTGAGATGAGCAGAAATTTTGTTCTCTCAGAGAATTGCAGAAGTCTGAGGAATGGGCAGTGGAGTTGAGGCAGGAGATCAGTCCTGATTGTTTTGAGTGTTGGAGCAGGCTCAAGGGACTGAAAGGTCTCTTCCTGCTAATGTTTCTTGTGATCTAAGGAAAGAGAATTTTAAAAACAAGTTAACATTTGCGTACCTCCAGAATTTAGCAATCAATTTTCTGAATTTGTAGTTTGTCAGCATGCACAGTGAACTGAATGAGAAACAAAGTGAGTGAGGGAATCTGAGGGAAATCTTAAGGGTCAATCCCTCTAACATACTTGTTTTGACTGCATTTAGAATTTATCATGTAAGGGGTGATATGGTGGCACAGTGGTTAGCACTGCTGCTCCACAGCATCAGGGAGCTGGGTTCAATTCTGGCTTCAGGTCACTATTTATGTGGATTTTCTCCGGGTGCTCCGGTTTCCTCCCACATCCTGGTTAGGTGTACTGGCCATGCAAAATTCTCCCTCAGTGTGCTCAAACAGAAGCCAGAGTGTGGTGACCAGGTGATTTTCACAGTAACTTCATTGCAGTGTTAATGTAACTACTTGTAATTAATAACTAACCTTTAAAAAATGTAAAGTTTACTCCAGCCTTCAACAGGCATAAACAATGTTGAATAGCTGTGATTAGTTAATTAACTAGTCTAATCTAGTTTCTGTAACTGCAATAGAGCTAATTCAGCTTCAGATATATATGTATAGGAGTCTGAGGACAACTTGTACTGAGTGAGTTTCACATTATGTTTGAAAATGATAAAATTAATTCTGAAATTAGTGTCGTAAGTCTGAACAAAGGAAATGTATGAGGGTGAGATGACTATGGTGGATTGGGGTTTGTGAATGAGTACATTAAAAGATTTGACAATAGACAGGCACTAACTAATATTTATAGTACTACATGATTGACAATAAATATACATTCCTCTAAGAGACAAAAAAAAGCAAAATAAATCATCCATACTAATAACAGAAATTAATGACTGCATTTGATCAAAGGAAGTGACTTATACAGTGCCAGTGAAACTGTCAAATCTGAAGATTGAGAGCAATTCAGGATCTAACAAAGAAGGATGAAAAACTGTTAAAAAAAGGGAAAAAGAGAATAAGAATGTAAGATAGCGAGAAAACTTTGTTAAGTGTGTAAAAAGGAAAAGATTAACAAGGACAAAGGTGAGTTAAATACAGGCACAATAGGAGAATTTGTAACGGAGAATAGGGAAATGGTGGAGAAATTAAACAATTACTTTGTACCTGCCTTCATGGAGGAAGGTGTAGAAAATGTAGTAGAAATATGAGGGAACTAAGAGCTTGTGAAGATGAGGAACTAAAAAAAATTAGTATTAATAAGAAGTAGTACTCAAATTATTCAACAAATGTGGGCTTCTCCGGCTAGACAACCATTTATTGTCCATCCTTAGGCAGCTATAGAAATATTATAAGAAGTCTCACAACAGGTTAAAGACCAATGGGTTTAATTGGTAGCACAAGCTTTCGGAGTACTGCTCCTTCATCAGGTGAATGAAACCTGGTGGACTTTAACCTGGTATTGTGAGACTTCTTACTGTGCTCTTACAATCCAAGCAGGCATCTCCACATCATGGCTCCAGAGATAGAGAGGTCATTGGTGATTATCTTTCTAAATTCTATAGCTTGTGGAAAGCTATAGACTGGAAAGTAACAACTCCATTGTTTAACAAAGAGTCAAAGATGAAAATGGAGAACTACATACCTATTAGTTTGATATTATAAATAAGGAAAATCTATCATAAAACGTGATCATTGGATATTTAGAAAATAATGATATCATTAGACAGAGTCAATATGGATTTAACAAATCTGTTGAAGATGTATCTGTGACATAGATGAAGGAGAACCAGTGGATGAGTTTATTTATTAGTCATAAGTAAGGCTTACATTAACAGTGCAATGAAGTTACTGTGAAATTCCCCTAGTCGCCACATTCCAACACCTGTTTGGGCCAATGTACCTAACCAGCACTTCTTTCAGACTGTGGGAGGAAACTGGAGCATCCAGAAGAAACCCACACAGACAAGGGAGAACATGCAAACTGTACAGACAGTGACCCAAGCCAGAGATCGAAACCAGATCTCTGGCACCTGTGAGATAGCAGTGCTAACTGCTCTGCCACTGTGCCACCCACATTGTGCATTCAACATATTTGGATTTTAAGAAAGACTTTGATAAGATCACAGACAGGAGGTTGGTGAACAAAAATAGAACACATGGGACTGGAGAGGGTAATATCCTGGTATGCATTGAGAATTGATTAATGGACAGAAAACAAGAGGAATAGATAGATCATTCTCAGAATGGCAAGCTGATACTAGTATTGGAAGGATCAATGCTGAGTCCACAACTATTCACAATCTATATAATTAACTTGGATGTGGGGGACTAAATGTAATATTTCCAAATTTGCTAAAGACACCAAACTGAGTAGTAATATAAGAGCCGGAAGCAGACTCGGGCTGATGTGGACAGGCTAAGACAATAGATAAGAACATGACAGATGGAATATAATGTGAATAAGTGTGAAGTTAAAAGGCACAGAAATGCAGAACATTTCCTAAATGTTGAGACATTGGAAAGTTACAGTCAAAGTGTTCTTGTTCATGAGTCACTCAAAGCTCACATGCAAGTGCAGCAAGCAATTAGGAAAGCACATGCATGTTCATCTTCATCACAAGGAGATTTGTGTAGAGGAGTAAAAATGACTTACTGCAACACTATAGAACCTTGGTTAAATTACCTGGAGTAATGTGTACAGCTTTAGCCTCCTTATCTAAGGAATGATATACTTGCCTTACAAGGAGTGCAATTGTGGTTCACCAGATTAATTCTTGAGATGACAGGATTGTCTTACATAAGAACATAAGAAATAGGAGTAGGAATAGGCCATCCAGCCCTTCGAGCCTGCCCCACCATTCAATAAGATCATGGCTGACCTGCAGTGGTTCAGTACCACTTTCCCGCTTTCTCCCCATAACCCTTAACTTTTACAAGGATTGATTGCAGAAACTGGATCTGTATTCTCTCAAATTTTGAAGAATGAGAGGTTATCTCTCTGAGACTTATAAAATTCTTACAGAGCTCAAATGTTAAATAATGTTAAAATGGCAGCGCGGACTCATTGGGCCGAAGGGCCTGTTTCCCGTGCTGTGTTGTTCTTTGTTCTTTGTTCAAAAGGGTAGATGTGGATAGATGTTTCCCTGATTTGGTGAGTCTGGAACCAGGGTCTCTGAATGAGGGGCAGACTGTTTAAGACTGAGGAGGAATTACTCCGAGGGTGGTGAACCTGTGGAATTCTCTACCCAGATGGCTGTGGAAGCTCAATCATTGAGTATGTTCAGAATAAGATCTATAAATTTCTGGATTTTAATGACATTAAGGGACATGAGGATAATGGGATAAATGGGATAGGGATAGATGATCAGCTATGATCTGTTAAAATAATGAAACAGGCTTGATGGGCCATATGACCTACTTCTTTTCCTCTGCTTGCCTCGCATAAATAACATCTTAGCCCCCTCATTAATGGGAAAATTTGCTTGGGTTGCACATTAATGCACTGCAGAAAGCTCAGGCTGAAACTGAATGTTGCAGTTATCTTCCAGTGAAATGATTATTGACAATGCAACAGCAACTTAACCACCACTGGCACAGGAATGGAACAATTTAAACTCTTCAATCTCATTCCTTCAACAAGAATGTTGTGTTTTGAGAAATTAAAAATGCTTTATTTCTGAAATCAAAGGCCACGAGGGCAATTAGCATTTAAATAGCAGAGCCCTTTGAAGCCCCTTGAAGCCCCTGTGTAGCCGGGGTCACTGGACATCCTGCCTTTGCCCACCAGGCATTCCGGCAATGAACCAGTTCAGTGCATTGGGGGTGAGGCCTGAGTGAGGGCAATGTTGGGGGGAAGGCGGGGGGGAGGCGTCATGCAGCGATGTATAATGTTAACTTTCAACTTTCCAAAAAAGTGACTAAGTATTGTGGTGCAGAGCGCACCTGAGAGAATGGCACAGATTGTTATAGAACATAGAACATAGAACACTACAGCACAAACAGGCCCTTCGGCCCACAAGTTGTGCCGAACACATCAAAATCTACCCAGCCATAGACCTATCTATAACCCCCAATCCCATTGGATCCCATGTACTCATCCAGAAGTCTTTTAAAAGACCCCAGTGAGTTCGCCTCGACCACCATCAATGGCAGCCAATTTCATTCACTCACCACCCTCTGAGTGAAAAACTTTCCCCTAGCATCCCCTCTGTAGTTGCTTCCCTGCACCTTAAATCTGTGCCCTCTCGTCGCAACCATTTCAGCCCTAGGAAATAGTCTCTGAGAGTCCACCCTATCTAATCCTCTCAACATCTTGTAAACCTCTATCAGTGAGTCTATATAGTCTCTATCTAAGTGAGTCTTACTTCTGTTGTGGGCAAAGTATTGGAAAGAATTATTAGGGATAGGATTTATAGTTATTTAGAGAGAAATGAATTGATTGGGGATAGTCAGCATGGTTTTGTGAAGGGTAGGTCGTGCCTTACTAACCTTATTGAGTTTTTAGAAAAAGTGACCAAAGAGGTGGATGGGGGTAAGGCAGTTGATGTGGTATATATGGACTTTAGTAAGGCGTTCGATAAGGTGGCCCATGGAAGACTTCTGAAGAAAATGCAGATGTATGGGATAGAGGGTGATTTAGCTAATTGGGTTAGGAATTGGCTAGCAGATAGAAGACAGAGGGTGGTGGTTGATGGGAGATATTCATCGTGGAGTTCGATTACTAGTGGTGTACCTCATGGATCTGTTTTGGGGCCCCTGCTGTTTGTAATTTTTATAAATGATCTGGATGAGGGTATTGAAGGATGGATTAGTAAATTTGCGGATAACACCAAAGTCAGTGGAGTGGTAGATAGTGAAGAGGGGTGTTATAGTTTGCAGAGAGACTTGGACAAGTTGCAGAGCTGGGCTGAGAGGTGGCAAATGGAGTTTAATGTGGAAAAGTGTGAGATAATGCACTATGGCAGGAATAATATATGTGTAGAGTATAGGGCTAATGGTAGGATTCTTAGTAGTCTTGATGAACAGAGGAATCTTGGTGTGTATGTGCATAGATCCCTGAAAGTAGGCAGTCAAGTCGATAAGGTTGTTAAGAAGGCATATGGAGTCTTAGCTTTTATTGGTAGGGGGATTGAATTTTGGAGCCGCAACTTCATGTTGCAACTGTACAAAACTCTAATGCGGATGCACTTGGAGTATTGTGTGCAGTTCTGGTCCCCGCATTATAAGAAAGATGTGGAGGCATTGGAGAGGGTACAAAGGAGGTTTACCAGGATGTTGCCTGGTATGGAGGGCAGGTCCTATGAAGAGAGGTTGAAGGATTTGAGGTTGTTTTCGTTAGAAAGGAGGCGGCTAAGAGGGGATCTTATTGAAGCATATAAGATGATTAGAGGTTTAGATAGGGTGGACAGTGATAGCCTTTTTCCTAGGATGGAGAAAGCTAGCACGAGGGGACACAGCTTTAAATTAAGGGGTGATAGTTATAGGACGGATATCAGAGGTAGGTTCTTTACCCAAAGGGTTGTTCGGGAGTGGAATGCCCTGCCTGCAGCAGTTGTAGATGTGCCAAGTTTTGTGGCGTTTAAGAGGTTAGTTGATAAGTATATGGAAGAGAAGGGAATGGTTTAGTTTGGAGGGGCATTGCTTTTTATATTGGTCGGCGCAACATCGAAGGCCGAAGGGCCTGTTCTGTGCTGTAGTGTTCTATGTTCTATGTTTTCTGTTCTATCAGGTCGCCTCTCAACCTTCGTCTCTCCAGGGAGAACAGTCCCAGCTCCCTCAACCTGTCTTCATAAGGCATGCCTCCCAATCCAGGCAACATCCTTGTAAATCTCCTCTGCACCCTTTCAATAGCTTCCACGTCCTTCCTATAGTGAGGCGACCAGAACTGCGCACAGTACTCCAAGTGTGGTCTGACAAGGGTCCTATAAAGCTGCAGCATTACCTCCTGACTCCTGAACTCAATCCCTCGATGAATGAAGGCCAGTACACCATAAGCTTTCTTGACCACATCCTCCACCTGGGAGGCCGATTTGAGAGTCTTATGGACCCAGACCCTAAGATCCCTCTGCTCTTCCACACAGCTAAGACTCCTACCTTTGATAGTGTACTCATTCATCCCGTTGGATCTGCCAATATGGACCACAACACATTTATCCACGTTGAAGTCCATCTGCCACTTCTCCGCCCAGTCTGGCATCCTGTCGATGTCATGCTGCAACTTTTGACATCCCTCCAGACCGTCCACAACACCACCGACCTTCGTGTCATCGGCGAACTTATTCACCCATCCCTCCACTTCCTCATCCAGGTCATTTATGAAAATGACAAACAGCAAGGGTCTTAGAACAGATCCCTGGGGCACTCCACTGGTGACCGACCTCCATGCAGAAAAAGAGCCATCCACAACCACCCTCTGCCTTCTGCAGGCAAGCCAGTTCTGGATCCACATGGCCAAAGCCCCTTGGATCCCATGCCCTCTCACCTTCTCAAGAAGTCTTGCATGGGGACCTTGTCAAATGCCTTGCTGAAGTCCATGTACACCACGTCCACTGCTCTTCCTTTGTCAATGTGTTCAGTCACATTTTCGAAGAACTCAATTAAGCTCATAAGGCACGACCTGCCTTTTACAAAACCATGCTGACTATTTCTAATCAACCTAAACTTCTCCAAATGCTCATAAATCTTGTCCCTCAGAAGCCTCTCCATCAGCTTACCAACCACTGAGGTCAGACTCACCGGTCGGTAATTTCCAGGACTATCCCTGTTCCCTTTCTTGAAAATAGGGACCACATCCGCAATCCTCCAATCCTCCGGAACCTCTCCCGTCTCCATCGACGACGCAAAGATCATCGCCAGGGGCTCTGCAATGACATCCCTCACCTCCCACAATAACCTGGGGTACATCCCATCTGGTCCCGGAGACTTGTCTATCTTGATAGCATTTAAAAGTTCTAACACATCCACTTCCTTAATATCTACATACTCAATCTTTTCAGTCTGCCGCAAACTTGTAGTGCATCCTCCCAGATCACTTTCCATCGTGAATACTGAGGCAAAGTACTCATTAAGCACCTCTGCCATTTCTTCCGGTTCCATACAGACTTTTCCCCCTTCACCTTTTATAGGTCCTATCCCTTCTCTTCTCATCCTTTTACTTTTCACATATTTGTAGAAGGCCTTGGGATTCTCCTTAATCCTACCAGCCAAGGCCTTCTCATGACCCCTTCTGGCTCTCCTAATTTCCTTTTTAAGCTCTCTTCTATAAGCCTTATACTTCTCTAGATCCCCAACATCTCCTAGCTCTTTGAACCTTTTATACACCTTTCTTTTCTTCCTGACTAGGTTCACCACAGCCTTCGTGCACCACGGTTCCCTCGACCTACCAAAACCTCCTTGTCTCACCGGAATGTGCAGAGCTCCAGACAAGCATTCCTTGAATATCTGCCACCTTCCTTCTGTGCTTTTCCCCAAGAACACCTCCTTCCAGTTTATTCGCCCCAACATCTGCCTGATGTCTTCATATTTCCCCTTATTCCAGACAAACACCTTCCTAGCCTGCCTGATCCTATCCTTTTCCAATGCAAGGGTGAAGGAGATAGAATTATGATCTCCATCCCCAAGATGCTCTCCTACCGAGAGATCCATCACCTGTCCTGGTTCATTAGCTAGTACCAGGTCCAGTACAGCCTCTCCTCTCGTAGGCTTGTCCACGTGCTGTGTCAGGAAACCCTCCTGAACACACCTAACAAACTCCTCCCCATCCAAACCCCTTACCCTTGGGATATTCCAGTCGATGTTTGGGAAATTGAAGTCTCCCATCACAACAACTCTGTTATTTCTACATCTCTCCAGTATCTGTTTCCCTATCTGCACCTCAACTTCCCTGTCACTATTGGGCGGCCTATAGAATACACCCAGCAACGTCACCGACCCTTTGCTATTCCTAACGTCCACCCACAGAGACTCCGTAGACATTCCCTCCTCGGTATCCACCTTCTCTGCAGCCATGACACTGTCCCTGATCTAAAGATGCCGGCGTTGGATTGGGGTGGTAAGAACTCAGTAAGAATTTAGCAACACCAATTTTTAATCCAACCGATTTATTTGATAGTAAAATTGTGAGCTTTCAACACTGTGTCTTCCTCAGGCAAATGCAGTGTTCTGGTCTGCAATAGCACACATCAGCACAGACAGTCAGAGATTGCTGATTAGAATGCGAATCCTTACATCTAACCTGCTATTCAAGTGTTAAAGTGGCTAACAATGTGTGTGAAGGGAATCCTGAGCATTGGTTAGAGAATTGTGTATTTTCTCCAGACAGCACAGTAAGTGAGGTTTTTTGCTAACCCAGGCAAGTTACGGGGGTTACAGATAGTGTGTCATGAAGCCAAGATCCCTGTTAAGACCGTCCTCATGTGTGCGGAGCTTGGCTATCAGTCTCTGCTCAGCGACTCTGCGCTGTCGTGTATCACGAAAGCCCCCTTGAAGAACATTTACCCGCAGGTCGGAGGCCGAATGCCCATGACTGCTGAAGTGTTCGCCCACAGGAAGGGAACTGTTTTGCCTGGTGATTGCTGAGCGATGCTCATTCATCCGCTGTCGTAGTGTCTGCATGCAGACCATGGGGGCTTTCGTGATACACGACAGCGCAGAGTCGCTGAGCAGAGACTGATAGCCAAGCTCCGCACACATGAGGACGGTCTTAACAGGGATCTTGGCTTCATGACACACTATCTGTAACCCCCGTAACTTGCCTGGGTTAGCAAAAAACCTCACTTACTGTGCTGTCTGGAGAAAATACACAATTCTCTAACAATGCTCAGGATTCCCTTCACACACATTGTTAGCCACTTTAACACTTGAATAGCAGGTTAGATGTAAGGATTCGCATTCTAATCAGCAATCTCTGACTGTCTGTGCTGATGTGTGCTATTGCAGACCAGAACACTGCATTTGCCTGAGGAAGACACAGTGTCGAAAGCTTGCAATTTTACTATCAAATAATTCGGTTGGATTAAAAATTGGTGTTGCTAAATTCTTACTGAGTTCTTACTGTCCCTGATCAACAGTGCCACTCCACCACCTCTTTTGCCTCCCTCCCTGTCCTTCCTGAAGGATCTGAATCCCGGGACCTGTAGTACCCAGTCCTGTCCCTGAGACATCCAAGTCTCTGTAATGGCCACCACATCACAATCCCAAGCAGCAATCCACGCCCTAAGTTCATCCACCTTATTTACTACACTCCTGGCATTAAAATAGACACACCTCAGCCCCTCAGACTGGACATTTCCCTTCTCCCCCACTCGTCTAACCTGCCTCTCATCCTGCCTAGAGTCCTTCCCTACCTGGGAGCTAACTTCCTTGCTCCCAGTCTCCACATCACTATTCCCTCCCCCTAACCTTTCTAGTTTAAAGTCCCCCCAGTAGCCCTAGCCAGTCTTCCCGCCAAGATATTAGTCCCCCTGGGATTCAGGTGCCACCCGTCTTTGCTGTACAGGTCACACCTGCCCCTAAAGAGGTCCCAATGATCCAGGAACCGGAATCCCTGCCCCCTGCTCCAGTCCCTCAGCCACGTATTCAACCTCCACCTCATACTATTCCTGCTCTCACTCTCCCGAGGCGCAGGCAGCAATCCTGAGATTACTACCTTCGCTTTCCTCTTTCTCAGCTGCCTACCCAGTTCCCTATAATCCCTTTTCATGTCCACTTCCCTCTTCCTGCCTATGTCAGTAGTACCTATATGTACTACAACTTCCAGTTCCTCACCCTCCCCTTTCAGGATGTCTGGGACGCATCCAGAGACATCCCGAATCCCAGCTCCAGGGAGACATACCTCCATCCGCGACTCCCGTCCGCCCCCCTCACTAGGGAGTCCCCTATAAGCACTGCCTTTTTGCTCTGTTTTTTAGGTTTTTGTTTTTGTTCAGCTCCAGGGAGCTGGCCACCGCTGCCTCCCTTGGATGAGCTGTCCCCCACAGTAGTACTCAGGCAAGAGTACTTATTTTGAAGGGGGACATCCACCGGTGTACTCTCCATCACCTGAGGTTTCCCCTTCCTAATAGTTACCCATGTGCCTTCTCCCCTTTGCCCTGGTGTGACTACTTGTCTGTAGCTCCTATCAATAATCTCCTCATTCTCCCTAATGAGTCGAAGGTCCTCAAGCTGCATTTTCAGTTCTTTTACCTGGTCCCGTAGGGATTGCAGCTCCACACAGCGATCACAATTTTTTTAGGAGAATTCCATCCAATGTCTAACAATAGACATTATTGTTTCCAGTGAGATACCCAGTGGACGCAGTGATATATCTAGTGGACACAGTGAGATAGACAGCAGACACGGTGAGATATCCAGTGGACACAGAGTGACATAGTCAGAGGACACAGTGAGATAGACAGTGCAAACATTGTGGGTATCCACTTCCAACTATATAAGGCCCAGAATGTGAGGCCGTGCTGCTAACTTCATAATTACCCCAGAAGCCACTGACATCTCCCACTGGCCATGAGGTAGATTAGAACCAAACTGTAAACTATTCTCTCTGATTTTTTACACAAAGTTGAGTCTAGCTCATTCTCCTGATGACTTCCCAGTAATACGCACATGAAGAAATGATATCAGATATGTTGTGATGCCTCCCTGGTCAAATGGCTTGCCAGGAATCCCTGCATAGATTTCCAGGTGAAGAATAATTCATACTGTTGGTTCCTCGATCTCACATAGGACTATTAACCTCTGAAATTATTCTCTCTTGTTATTCTCAGAGCTTCTTCAACAGTGGACAATGGTCTTCCTACTCTTTGTCCTACCAGCCATTTCCTCAGTAAAGACACCAATATCAGCCTGGTTGACAGAGACAGCCACATTGCCGTGCACAGCCACACGGCAGGAGCAGCAAAATTACCGAGCTGTCAGCTGGTATAAGGTTGGTACGAATGGGAGGGGGGGAGTTGTAACATCTGTAAAGTAAACAAAACAGGTAGTCAATGGCAACTGTCTATTTAGGATGTGCAAAGTGATGTGATGTTGTAGGGAGTGTCGATGGGCCTGTGGAGGGGTTTGGGATGGGGTGGTGACCAGATTGAGAGTATTGGGAAAAGGATGATGAGATTGGAGAGGGGATAACGGATTAGAGCAGACCCTGATTGGGAAGAACGATGAGGTTTGGAAAGGAAGGGTTTGGGAGACGGAGTGATGTGATTTGGGGAGAGGATTGGGAGAGGGGTGACGGGCTTGGGGATGGGCGCTGTGATTCAAGGAATGAATATAGCATTGGAAAGAACAGGATGAAGGGTGGCACAGTGGCACAGCAGTTAGCACTGCTGTCTCACAGCGCCAGGGGAGCAGATGTGATTCCAGCCTTGGGGGACTGCGTGGAGTTTGCACGTTCTCCCAGTGTCTGCATGAGTCTCCTCTGGGCGCTTCAGTTTCCTCCCACTGTCCAAAGATATGAAGGTTAGGTGGATTGGCCATGGGAAACATGTGGAGGTACAGGGATAGGATTGGGGTTGGGCCTGGATAAGATACTCTTTCAGAGAGTTGGTGGGGACTTGATGGGTAAAATGGCGTCCTTCTGCAATGAGGGGATTCTATGGAGATTTGGGAGGCTTTATGGGATTATAGAAAGGAGCGAATGGATTGATGAAGGGATGATGAACAAAGAACAAAGAACAAAGAGCAACACAGCACGGGAAATAGGCCCTTCGGCCCAATGAGCCCGCGCCGCCGTCCTAATGTCTTAATGACATATCCATGACTTTAGGCTATGCCTATTGTGGAAGATTCCATATAGGGACCAATATAGGGATAATTGTTACCCAAACAGACTAAGAGCACATTTTTGGGATGTGGGAGGAAACCGGAGCACCCGGAGAAAACCCACGCAACCACGGGGAGAACACGCAAACTCCCGCAGACACAGGCCCAAATCTATGTGTCTGCACAGCAACAGCGATAGTCTCTGAGCTGTCATGTTGCCCATCAGATGGTCCAGTTTAAGCATACACTAACGACTTGAAGCACTAGGCCACTCATGAAGCAACATCCAAGAGCAGCCCTTGCACGACCTGCCAAATGCATGCACCTTGTTGGTCAACAAGGTGGACCGAATTGCCTGTGGAAACAAATAAGATATTTAGACAGTCCTGCTATATCCCTCTATCTGCAGACCGCTCATGTGGCTGTCCAAGAGACCCTTAAACAACCCTAGCGTGCCTGCTCCCACCACCTTACTCGGCAGTGCATTCCACACCCCCACTACCCTTTGTGTGAAAAACTGCCCTCTAATATTCGTCTTATACATAGCCCCCCTCACCCTAAGGCCATGACCCCTCGTTCTATCCAAATCTAATGGTGGAAAAAGCTTACCACCATTTACTCTATCTATACCCCTCATAATCTTATATACCTCTATTAGATCCCCTCTCAGCCGACGTCTTTCAAGGGAAAACAACCCCAGTGTGTTCAATCTTTCCTCGTAAGACAGCCCTTCCATACCAGGCAGCATCCTGGTAGATCTCCTCTGCATTGTCTCCAAGGCCTTCACATCCTTCCGGTAGTACGGCGACCAGAACTGGACGCAGTACTCCAAGTGAGCCCTAACCAACGTTCTATACACTTGCAACATCAGACTCCTACTCTTGTATTCTATACCCCTTCCTATGAAGGCTAACATACCATACGCTTTCTTTATCACATTCTCCACCTGTACTGACACCTTCAGAGACTTGTGAACTTGCACCCCCAGGTCTCTCTGCGTCTCTATACTCCGGATAGTTTTACCTTTTATCCTATAACTCCCCTCTACATTATTCCGGCCAAAATGCATCACCTCGCATTTATCCGGATTAAATTCCATTTGCCATCTATCTGCCCAGTCTACCAGCCTATCTATGTCCTGTTGTATTGCCTGGCACTGCTCCTCAGTACCCGCCAATCCAAGCATCTTAGTGTCATCAGCAAATTTGCTGATCACACCACCTACCCCCTCTTCCAAGTCATTTATATAAACCACAAATAGAAGAGGTCCTAGTACTGAGCCCTGTGGCACACCACTAGTGACAGACCTCCAGTTGGAAAAAGAGCCTTCCACTACTACCCGCTGTCTCCTCCTCCCAAGCCAGTTCTCAACCCATCTACATACCTGGCCCTGTATCCCATGCGCCTTCACCTTTTCTATCAGCCTACCATGAGGAACCTTGTCAAACGCCTTACTGAAATCCATGTAGACGACATCAATGGCTTGTCCTTCATCAACCGTTTTTGTCACCTCTTCAAAAAATTCCACTAGATTCGTAAGGCACGACCTCCCCTTAACGAAGCTATGCTGCGTATCCCTGATCAGATCGCAGCGCTCCAGATGCTCATACATCCTGTCCCTGAGGATCCTCTCCATTAGCTTACCTATAACTGAAGTCAAGCTCACCGGCCTATAGTTCCCTGGGTTATCCCTCTGACCCTTTTTAAACAACGGTACTACATTTGCTATCCTCCAGTCCTCTGGGACCTCACCTGTGTCCAAAGAAGAGACAAAGATGAGATTTGGGATTGGGCTGATGGGAAGATTGGATTGGGGAGGAGTTAATGGATTTGAACAAGGGGATGATGGGATTGAGGAGGGGATTAAGGGATTGAGTTTGGATTTGCACTGCTTGATTGAAACATTTAAGATCCTGAGGGTCAGTATGGAGAGGATTAAAGCAAATTATTGAGGATGCTGGACTCTAAAACTGAAAGAGAAAATACTGGAAAATCTCAGCGGTACTGGCAGCATCTGTAAGGAGAGAAAAGAACTGTTGTTTCACATCTAGATGACCCATTGTCAAAGTTAAAAGGCATAGGAAGTGGGAGCTATTTATACTGCAGGGAGAGGGAATGAAAGGCGAGTCATAGAAACCAGGGGAAATGACTATGAATAGCAGAGTCCACAGAGAGAGAATAAAGGGTGTGAATGGCCAAATGACAGAGAAACTGTAAACTGTGACAGATGGAGATGTTGGACGAGGAGACGGGGGGGGGGGGGAGGAAATGAGACAGAGATAGAATGGAGAATAGGTACAGGAAGGGGGATGAAGCAGGAGAAAGAGTGGGACAGGGGAAGAAAAATGAAAAAAGACAACAAAGAACTAAAAGGCAAAGAACAGTAAAAAATTAAATAAAATAGAATGAAAACAAAGGGGGCCCAGATGGGGTATAGCAAATCATCTGAATTCAATGTTGAGACCAGAAGGCTGTCACATGTATAGCCAGGGGATAAGATGCTGTTCCTCCAGTTTGCACTGAGCTTCACTGGAACATTGCACAAAGCCAAGGTCAGATATGTGAGCATGGGAGTAGGATTGTGAGTTAAAGTGGCAACAACCAGAAGATCAAGGTCCTGACTGTGTACAGAGCAAAAGTGCTCATCAAAGCGACCACCCAGTTTAAGCTTGATATCTTCGATGTAGAGGGGACCACATTGGGAATGCAATAGATGAAATTGAAAGAGGTGCAAGTGAAAGCTCTCTTCACTCCCTGCAGATGCTGCCAGACCTGCTGAGATTTTCCAGCGTTTTCTCAACATGGAGAGGATGTTTCCTCTTGTGGGAGAATGAAAAATTCATAGTCACTGCTTAAAAATAAATGATGGCTCATTTAAAACAGAGATGAAGAGAAAGAATCTCTCTCTCAGGGGTCATGATTCTTTGAAACTCTTCCTAAAATGGTGGTGTAAGCAGAATCATTGGATGGTTTAAGACATTTTCGTAAACCAAGAGATGTGAGCTTATTGGGTGATGGGGTTGGTAGGTTGTAGATTTGAGGTGACAGCTATGGATTCAAGGGACTGAATGGCCTCCTCCTGTTCCATTTTTGTGTGATCATTTATCTCAAGGTTCAGTAGAATTGAGTAGGTTCCTGATTCTCCGTAAACAGGAAAGGAAACGGCAGCCCAGAGACCACAGAATGAGACAGGAAGTCAGCACTGACCTTTGAAGAATCGAAATTTAAACCACTTGGTTTCCATTCTGACTGAGGACGTCACATTGACCAGAAACAGGAGCGCTTCCAGAGCAAAGCGATAGTGATTTGAATGTATTTCAGCAAATGGGATAGAACCAGAGTAAATGTGGAATATCCTAAACTAGTTCCACTTTCTAATTCTTCATTCCCAACCCTAGAGGTTACAACACCTCAAACATAATACTTAGGAGACAATGGCTTAGTGGTATTATGGCTAAACCATTAATCCAGAAACTCAGCTAACATATTTGGGAATGGGTTCGAATCCTGCCACGACAGAAATTTGCATTCAATAAAACAATGAACCTTCTGATCACCATGAAACATTCCCAATTGTTGTAAAAATCCATCTGATTCACTAATATCCTTTTAGAGTAAACAATCTGCCATCTTTACCTGGTCTGGCCTACATGTGACCACATAGAGATACCAGGTTGGACTGGGGTAAACACAGTAAGAAGTCTCACAACACCAGGTTAAAGTCCTACAGGTTTATTTGATAGTGAGTCACCAGACGAAGGAACAGTGTTCCGAAAGCTCGGAGCGTTTACTACCAAATAAACCTGTTGAACTTTACCCTGGTGTTGCGAGACTTCTTACTACATGTGGCTCCAGAGCTACAGCAACATGGTTGGCTCTCAACTGCCCTCTGGATAGACAATAAATACTGACCAGCCAGCGAAGCCCATATCCCACAAATGAATGAAAAAAAAACAATCATTACTGTAAGCTGCAGATATGATTCCTATCCAATGCCAGGGTGCAAGATGTGGCAAAATGTATCTTTTGGGGTAAGGGGAGAGATTGGGGTAAGGGAGGTGTGCAGGGATGTTGATCCATATCGGTACCAGTAACACAAATAAAAAGAAGAATAAGATTCTGAAAGAAGATTTGAGAGAACAGGGAATAGACTATCAAGCAGGACTTCAATGGCAGTAATCCCCTAGTGATATGTTCCAGTGAGTGTAGAGATTGGAAGAGAGGAGAAATGAATATGTGGCAGGAGAGACGGTGTGGGAGAAAGGAATTTCACTTTCAGGGGCTTTGGGTCCATTTCTAGGGGAGGTGAGATCTGTAGAGACCAGACTGATTGGACCTCAGTGAGACTGGACCAATATCATAGATTTGTTCATGCCGCTGGAACAGTTTAAATGAACTGCTGGGGTTGTTGGGAGAGGGGGGAGGGGAGGGGGGGGGTCGGGGGGGGGGGGGGTGGTGAGTGGTTAATAGCGGAATTGAGGAGGTAACATAAAAAACAACAAGTTCCTGAAAGATTGAGAGAGACAGATGACACAGGAAATAGTGAGGAGGACACAGGCTAAATCAGGGTTACTGCATATTTAGGTGAACACAGTGATAAATAAGATTGGTGAGTTATAGGCAGATTGCTATGTGGAAATAAGATGCTGGATATTAAATATAAATGTGACTGACAGCAGCATTAGGTATTAGATAATGCTGGATATCAGGTGATGAAGGAAAGAAAGCAGGAAGGTGGCGGATGGATTAAAGAGTGTTGAGAGAGAAAGAGGATGTCACAGAAGTTAAAGGTCAAAATCTATTTGGTTAGGATGAAGCAATAGCAGAGATACCATTGCACCATGGATATATTCCATAAGTAAATGTGCAAGAAAATTACAGAGAAATGCAATATTTATAGATCATTTAATTATTCTATGGGTCAGCAATAGTGTAAAAGGCAGAGAATGTGTTCAGGGGGATTTTCTTGATTAGTATGTTTCTAGCCCAGTGGGGAAGGAGGTATAAAAGCAAAATACTGGAAATCTGAAATAAAATTGGATTTTGATTTGATTTGTTTTATTATTAGTTTACATGTTAGTAAACAGTGAAAAGTATTGTTCCTTGCACGCTATACAGACAGAGCATACCATTTATAGAGAAGGAAACGAGAGAGTGCAGAATGTAGTTTTACAGTCACAGACAGGGTGTAGAGAAAAATCAACTTAATGTGAGGTAGGTCCATTCAAAAGTCTGACGACAACAGGGAAGAAGCTATTCTTGATTCGGTTGGTATCTTTCTCCAATGGAGATATATTCCAATGGAGAAAGATGGAAAAGGAAATGTCCGGGGTTCTCAGCAGGTTTGACAATATCTGTCAAAAGAAACAGAGTTAACATTTCAAGTCTGTATGACTCTTCTACAGAGGGAAGTTGTATATCTGGATCTGGGGAATTAGATGGATCAAAAATCAAAGGGAAAGATTTAGGAAATAGTGATCATAAGTTTAACTGTAGAAAAGGGCAAGGAATAATCCAGGATGAGAAGGAAGATCCAAATAGTGACCAATAACACTTTACAATGTTTGAGATTCAAGAGTATTTCATACAATTCTGGCTGTCACATTGCCAGAAGATGTAGAAGCTTTGTAGATGGTACAGGAAATGCTTACCAGGATGTTGCCTGGTTTGGAGAATATTAGTTACAAGGAGAGATTGGAAAATCTAGTTTGCTTTCACTTGAACATCAGCGGCTGAGGGACATCCTGGCAGCAATTTACAAAATTGTGAGAGGCATAGATAGAGGGAATCTTTTATCCAGGATAGTAATGTCACTTACTAGGGGACATAAATCGAAGGTAAAAGGAGATGTGAGAGGTAAGCTTTTTTGCACAGTGGGTGGTAAGTGCCTGGAATGCGCTGCCAGAAGAAGTGTTAGAAGCATTTACAATGGCAACGCTTGAGAGACACCTTGACAGATACATGACTAGGCAGAGAGTAAAGGGATATGGACCCTGCAGAGGCAAAACGTCTTTACTTTAGGAAGGCATCATATTTCAGCACAGGATTGATGGGCTAAAAGGCCTGTTGTTGATCATTGAGGTTTACTAATTGTATAAAGCTACAGGATTTGCAAGTTTTGAACAAATGAACTGAACTTTACTATACAACTTTACTATACAATATCTATCTTATACTCTCACATTTAGGATAAGTATGAAGATCAAGTGAATTAACAGGGCAGCAGTGGCCACATATTGCTATCAGCAACACCTTCAAAGCAATAACCTACTCAGTGATGCCCGATTTGGGTTTCACCAGGGTCACTCAGCTCCTGACCTCATTACATGGACAAAAGAGCTGAATTCCAGAGGTGAGATGAGAGTGACAGCAAGGCTGCATTCAACCGAGTGTGGCATCAAAGAGCCCTAGCAAAACTGGGGGCAAAGAGTCTTAGCAAAGCTGATTGAAGTCATACTTGGCATAAAGAAAGATGATTGTGGTGGGTGGGTGGGGGTCAGAGGTCAGGAGGGCAGTCAGTCTTCTCAAATCCAAAACATCACTGCAGGAATCATAGAGTCATAGAGTTTACAACATGGAAACAGAACCTTTGGCCCAACTTGTCCATGCCATCCTTTTTTTTTGAAACCTCTAAGCAAATCCCAATTGCCCGCATTTGGCCCATTACCCTCAATACCCATCGTACTCACAGGACATAGAACATAGAACAATACAGCACAAACAGGCCCTTCGGCCTACGAGTTGCGCCGATCACATCTATGTCTACCAAGCCATAGACCTATCTATAACCCCCTATCCCATTCATTTCCATATACTCATCCAGAAGTCTTTTAAAAGACCCCAGCGAGTTTGCCTCAACAACCTCCGACGGCAGCTGATTCCACTCACTCACCACCCTCTGAGTGAAAAACTTACCCCTAACATTCCCACTGTATTTGCTTCCCTGCACCTTAAATCTGTGTCCTCTCGTAGCGACCATTTCCGCTCGGGGAAATAGTCTCTGAGAATCCACCCTATCTATTTCTCTCAACATTTTATAAACCTATAAAACCTATACTCATGTAACTATCTAACTAGTAATTGTAACTGCCTTACTATTACCTCTGGCAGCTTGTTCCAGACACTCACCACCCTCTGTGTGAAAAAATTGCCCCTCTGGACACTTTTGTATCTCTCCCCTCTCACCTTATATTTAGTTTTAGACTCCTCTACCTTTGGGAAAAGATATTGACTATCTACCCTGTCTGTGCCCCTGACTATTTTATAGATATCCCTCAGGATAGTGTCCTACGCCCAACCATCTTCAACTGCTTCATCAATGACCTTCCCTCCATCATAAAATCAATGCGGGAATGTTTGCCAATGATTACCCAATGTTTATCACTATTCATGACTCCTCAGGTACTGAAGCAGTCCTTGTTTAAATGCCGCAAGATCTGAACAATATCTAGGCTTGGGCTGACAAGTGGAAAGTAAGATTTACGCCACACAAATGCCAGGCAATGATCATCACCAATAAGAGACGCTAACCACTGCTCCTTGCCATTCAGTGGTGTTGCCATTACTGAATCCCCCACTGTCAACATCCTTGGTATTATCATTGGCCAAAAACTCAACTACACTCGCCACATAAACATTGGCAAAGAGTAGTTCAGGGGTTAGGGATACTGCAGCGAGTAATTCACTTCCTTACTCTCCAGAACGTATCCACCATCTACAGCACACAAATCAGGAGCATGATGGAATAATCTCCATTTGCCTGGATGAGTGCAGCTCCAACAATGCTCAGGAATCAAGATGCACTGCAGCAATTCACCAAAGCAGCATCTTCCAAACCAACAGCTCTCCCATCTAAAAGAACAGGGCAGCAGATACATGGGAACACCATCAACTGGAGGTTCCCCCACAGGCCACTCACCATCCTGATTTGGAAACATATTGCCATTCCTTCACAGTGGCTGAGTCAAAATCCTGGAATTCCCTCCCTAACGGCATTGTGGGTCAATCGCACAGCATGTGGGCAGGAGCTGTTCAGGAACACAGCTCACCACCACCTTCTCAAGGGCAACTAGGATTGGGCAATAAATTCTGGCCAGCCAGCGATGCCCATGTCCACTGAATGAATAAAAAGAATACATAATAGATGTTAGATGCAACCAAGCCAGATACATGGATTTCTCAACAACCCCATCCAGATGATAGTCACACTGTTAGTCAACTGATCTCAATGAAACTTTGTCTCTCTCACAAGAGCTTCCAATCTCCACCTTCAGTAATCTTGCCTTGGAAATCTCTCCAAAAGTCACTCAAACTTTGTTGGCTTCAATAATGGCTCACGTCACAAGGCTTCAACCTCACCTCATGAGATTCTGTTCACCTGGATTCCTGACATCAATTCAAAAGCACGGTTTCTGATCTTCAGTTATATCAAGCAGAACAGCATGGCTCTTAGATGTGTTTTTGCCCCAGAGATCCTTTTTAACTTAAAGTCTGTTTCCCAGAGCACCTTCTCAAACTTGGAACCTGCTCTCTGCTCCTTCCTTCTTACTTAACTCAGTGCTGTTGCACTCTCTTTATTTTGTTCCTGGAAAACCTGCCAGCTGGCTGACGAAATGAAGCTGACTCCCCAAGACCCTTATACTGATCTGGTGACCTATCACAATACCCCAAAAGGATCTTGTGGGAGGGACTGAATGAACTGAGTCTTTTGAGACTGTACAGAACTTCAATAAAAATGGCTTTATTCTGCATGCATGAGGGAGAGCAGTACCCAGAGCTATAATTCCAGCTTATTCCCAAATTACTCTGATAATCATGGATTCTTACACACTCTTGTACTTTTTTGAGTTACAAAATGCTACATTTTGATTAGGTCATCATCTTGTTACTTTTAATTTGTTAAAGTTCTGTTTTGATCACATTATGCTGATCCATTGCCTTGTGTGCTTTATCTTTAATCATTTTCTGAACATATCCCATCTAACTGTTTGCAATAGCAAAACACTGTATTTATCAAGCTGACTTCAATGGTGTGTTGGACAAGTTGCAGAGCTGGGACTTGGACAAGTTGCAGAGCTGGGACTTGGACAAGTTGCAGAGCTGGGCCGAGAGGTGGCAAATGGAGTTTAATGCGGAAAAGTGTGAGGTAATGCACTATGGCAGAAATAATAAATGTGTAGAGTATAGGGCAAATGGTAGGATTCTTAGTAGTCTAGATGAACAGAGGGATCTTGGTGTGTATGTGCATAGATCCCTGAAAGTAGGCAGTCAGGTCGAGAAGGTTGTTAGGAAGGCATATGGAGTCTTGGCTTTTATTGGTAGAGGGATTGAATTTCGGAGCCGCAACGTCATGTTGCAACTGTACAAAACTCTAGTGCGGCCGCACTTGGAGTATTGTGTGCAGTTCTGGTCCCCACATTATAAGAAAGATGTGGAGGCATTGGAGAGGGTACAGAGGAGGTTTACCAGGATGTTGCCTGGTATGGAGGGCAGGTCTTATGAAGAGAGGCTGAGGGATTTGAAGTTGTTTTCGTTAGAAAGGAGGAGGCTAAGAGGGGACCTGATCGAAACATATAAGATGATTAGAGGTTTAGATAGGGTGGACAGTGATAGCCTTTTTCCTAGGATGGAAAAAGCTAGCACGAGGGGACACAGCTTTAAATTAAGGGGTGATAGTTATAGGACGGATATCAGAGGTAGGTTCTTTACCCAAAGGGTGGTTCGGGAGTGGAATGCCCTGCCTGCAGCAGTTGTAGATGCGCCAAGTTTGGTGGCGTTTAAGAGGTTAGTTGATAAGTATATGGAAGAGAAGGGAATGGTTTAGTTTGGAGGGGCATTGCTTTTTATATTGGTCGGCGCAACATCGAAGGCCGAAGGGCCTGTTCTGTGCTGTAATGTTCTATGTTCTTTGTTCTATGTTAATTGTCCCCGTTTCCCTGATACTTGCTTAGTTTTCCAGAGACACAATGTCTCCTCCAGACATTGTGGAATTTTGATAAGTGGTATTGATTCTCTTATTGTTGCTGTAACCTCCTGGTGCTTTGGCGCCACCTGGGATGTGGTTATTTGTAATTTGTTGTGTGTCTGCCTGCAGTGGGTGTGGATACTACAGTCAGGCTGTCTGTTTAACCCTTTCCATTCATTCTTCTCCTGTTGTATCCCACACTCCCCAGGTTGCCCTACAACAGGGTCTCATCTTTGTTACTAAGCAGGAATACTCTGTACCTCCAATGTCACAATCTGCACAGAGTACAAGCTTATATAGAACACAGAGTAAAAGAATTTTGTAACAAGATCAAAAATAATTGGAGAAAAAATAACTTCTATAGGGTGAGGAAAGATTTGGCCCAGATAAACTGGAATTAAATATTGGCAGGCAAAACTATAATAAACAATGGGCTGCCTTTATAGAGGAGATGATTCTGATACAGTCGAGATAGATTGCCAGAATGTGAGACAGTAGGACAAAGAAAGTTGGGCTGGTCTGGATGACAGAGGATTGGTGGTCAAGATAAAGAAAAAAAAGTGTGTATGTGATAGGTATGTTAATGAGAATCAGGCGAGTTCAGAGGGAAAGGAAAAGAAAATAGAATGGAATTCTCCCATATGTCCACCAGCGGACTTAATGGAGGGCAAGAGAGGGAGCAGGAAGATCGATAATTGGTTTGATGCTGCGATGAATTTCCAGCAGGATGTGTTAATCCTGCCTGCTTTGGCGGTTTGGGAAACCCATCAGGTGCTGGTGTGAAATTGATTTGCATCCCACTCGTGGGATGCTGAACGGAACCTTTCCCCAACTCCTGACACTCTACAATGACAGTGGGAAAACACTCTGGTGCAGAACACCCAAGCCTGCAGAAGTCAGGACGTAGCTGAACTGCCTATGGAGTTCAGACTGGAGGCCGCTGGTAACCCTTGACCCTGGAACAGCATTGGGTGTGTGTGTGTGTGTGTGGGTGTTCGGTTGGTGGGGGGAGGGGGGTTGGGGGTTGGTGGGGTGGAGGTGGGGAGGGAGGTGAGAGGAGGAGGGGGAGTTGGTGAGGGGAGGGATGTGCATTAATCAGGTGGTTTTTCTGTTTCCATGTCATTGAGGAGATACATCTTCCATCCTCAAGATGCTGCTGGAGATCCATCTTCTTTCTTCAGAAGTTTGGTCACTCAGCACCTTTGAAATATAACAGTGGATATGCACAGTCCCACAGAAAATGGTGCTAAACCCTCGGCTGCATATTTAATGCACTCAGGACTAGTCTCTACAGCAGGAAACACTCCCAATCCCCATCCCCACTACACAGCTTAGTCCCAAATGGAGAATTCCACCCAAAAAAAGAAGAGCCTTTCTATTTGCTGCAGCATGTAGGAGGTGTAAGTGAAGGGAATAAAACGAGGGAGTACAGGAAGGGAGATGTTTGCCTGTGAGATGATGGCAGCAAGATGTTTGCAATTGAGGTGATGGGGTGCAGGCAGAGGGATGTTTGCTTGTGAGGTGATGGGGTGCAGGCAGAGAGATATTTGTTTGTGAGGTGATGGGGTGCAGGCAGAGAGATGTTTGCCTGTGAGGTGATGGGGTGCAGGCAGAGAGATGTTTGCCTGTGAGGTGATGGGGTGCAGGCAGAGAGATGTTTGCCTGTGAGGTGATGGGGTGCAGGCAGAGAGATGTTGCCTATAAAAGTACAAAGAGATGAAGATTTCCAGCATGCTGAAGTTTTGGAAACAGCAGATACTGGAATACCTGACAGGGATCAGAGTTTGTGCTTATAAAAAGATTTTCTTCTTTATCATTGACTCGGAGCATAACAGTGAGCCTCGTATATAAGAGCGAGAATAAAATAATGTGATTGTTTCAGACAGAGATTCTGCTGTTTACAGGTAACTCACTACAAATCTTCACTCTCACCACAGATGATCAGTGAGACAGATCAGATGGGAATTATCCGGAAATCTAAAGGCAAAGTTCAACTTTACAAAGGTTTTAACGGCAGTGTGCTGATCACTGAGGATGACTCACTGGTTATTGTGAAGGTGACAGAGGCGGATGCAGGAGTGTATCGATGTTCCCTCTTTGCCTCTCTGGGAGGCATCAATCAGGAGGGAGACGTCAACCTTTCCGGTGAGACTCTGACTTACTCTAACCCTCACCACTGAAATCCAGGACAGTGAGCTGAGCACTAGGCAGTCTGAGTCAATGTGAGGATCCGGGGGCGAGTGGGAAAGTTAGTAGAACATTGATAAGAATCAATGGGTTGTGGGGTTAGCTGCCAGTAATGTTCAGATGGCAGTTGGAGATCCCGTCCATGGCAAGAGAGGGATTGAACTCAAGCGGATAAATTCAGGGCTAAAGGCTTTGTTTCCTGGACTTTGTGTTCAGATTTATGATATTTCAAATGGATTCAGGTCAGCTGAATAGTTTATGTGGCTATAAAACTGTCCCAAAAGTACAAAGTTGGCCACTAAACACTGATATTTTAAAAAGCATTAAACAATTGCAAAATTAATGACTGGGAAAGTTTCCAAAATACAAAACTCGAAGTACGTAAACTGTTCCAATTTGACAGCCAAACATTGAAAACACTTAAAAAAAAGAGATGGTTATTTTGGTAAGCATTTTTGATCTCTTGGGTTAATCAAACAGGTTAACATTTTGTTAAGGGGTGTGGGTGTAGCAGAGAGGATGTGAGGGATAAAGGAGAGAGAGTGTGAGGGAGTAGGGAGAGGGTATGAGGGAGTAGGAGAGGGGGTGTGAGGGAGTAGGGGAGAAGTGTGAAACAGCAGGGAGGGGGTGTGATGGAGTAGGGGAGAGGCTCTGAGGGAGTAGGGGAGAGAGTGTGAGGGAGTAGGAGAGAGAGTGCGAGGGAATAGGGGAGAGGGTTTGAGGGAATGGAGAGTGTGATGGAATAGGGAAGAAGGTGTGAGGGAGAAGTGGACAGTGTTTGAGGGAATAGGGAGGGGGTGAGGGAGTAGGATAGAGAGTGTGAGGGAGGAGGGGAGAGGGTATGAGGGAATGGAGAGAGAGTTCAAGGGTGTAGGGGAGCGAGGGTGAGGGAGTGGCAGAGAGGGGGTGAAGGTGTAGGGAGAGGGGGTGAGGGTGTAGAGAGAGGGGGTGAGGGAGTAGGGGAGAGGGGGTGAGGGAATAGGGGCAGGGTGTAAGGGAGTAGGGGAGCATGAATGAAGGAATGTGGGAGAGTGTAAAGGAGTAGGGGAGATGGTGTGAGGAAGTAGGGGAGAGGGGGTGAGAGTGTAGGGGAGAGGGGGAGAGTGTAAGGAGAGGGGTGTGAGGGTATAGGGAAGGAGTGAGGATGTAGGGAGAGGGGGAAGGGTGTAGGAGGGGGGTAGGAATAGGGGGCTGGTGGAAGGCAGTAGGGGGAGGATGTGAGGAAGTAGGGGAGAGGGGGGTGAGAGTGTGGGGGAGAGGGATGAGAGTGTAGAGGAGAGGGGTTGAGGGAATGGGGGAGGGTGTAAGAGAGTAGGGGAGATGGTGTGAAGAAGTAGGGGAAAGGGGCTGAGGGTATAGGGAAGAGGGGGTGAGAGTGTAGGGGAGAGGGGTGAGTGTAGGGGAGAGGGTGTAAGGGAATAGGGGAAGGTGTAAGAGAGAAGAGGAGATGGTATTTGAGTGTAGGGGAAATGGTATGAGAATGTAGAGATTGATGTGACGGGGAGATGTTTCCTGGGGGTGACCCATCAGTAATGGTGTAAGGCTTAGTCAGGGAGCTGAGCAGTAACAGAGTATGAACAAATTGCTCAGTTTTTAGTAGAACACATATCAACCAGCCTAAAATATCAAACACATAACCATCTTCCTCATGAACCATTTCTGATAGGTAAGGGCAGGACAGAGTCACACTGCCTACATTAAAGTTCTGTCCTATTAAGAGAAAGAATATATTTACTTTCATAACATCCAACAATCTCTTGTCCGGTGATGGAATCCTGCTCCAGTGACAGCCCCTCTGCCATTGGAGAATTTATTTTAGAACATAGAACAATACAGCACAAACAGGCCCTTCGGCCCACGCGTTGCGCCGATCACATCTATATCTACCAATCCACAGACCTATCTATAACCCCCTATCCCAATCGTTCCCATATACTCATCCAGAAGTCTTTTAAAAGACCCCAGCGAGTTCGCCTCTACCACCTCCGACGGCAGCCAATTCCATTTACTCACCACCCTCTGAGTGAAAAACTTATCCCTAACAACCCCTCTGTATTTGCTTCTCTGCACCTTAAATCTGTGTCCTCTCGTAGTGACCATTTCAGCTCGGGGAAATAGTCTCTGAGAGTCCACCCTATCTATTCCTCTCAACATTTTATAAACCTCTATCAGGTCGCCTCTCAACCTACGTCTCTCCAGTGAGAAGAATCCCAGCTCCCTCAACCTATCTTCATAAGGCCTGTCTCCCAATCCAGGCAGCATCCTTGTAAATCTCCTCTGCACCCTCTCAATAACCTCTACATCTTTCCTATAATGAGGCGACCAGAACTGCGCACAATACTCCAAGTGGGGTCTGACAAGGGTCTTATAGAGCTGCATCATTACCTCCTGACTCCCTAAACTCAATCCCTCGATTAACGAAGGCCAGTGCACCATACGCTTTCTTGACCACTTCCTCCACCTGCGAGGCCAATTTAAGAGTCCTATGGACCCGGACCCCAAGATCCTTCTGCTCTACAACACAGCTAAGACTCCTACCTCTGATATTGTACTCCTTCATCCCATTATTCCTGCCAAAATGGGCCACTACACATTTATCCACGTTGAAGTCCATCTGCCACTTCTCCGTCCAGTCTTGCATCCTGTCTATGTCCCGTTGCAACTTTTGACATCCCTCCAGACTATCCACAACACCAACGACCTTTGTATCGTCGGCGAACTTACTAACCCATCCCTCCACTTCCTCATCCAGGTCATTTATGAAAATGACAAACAGCAGGGGTCCCAGAACAGATCGCTGGGGCACTCCACTGGTTACTGACCTCCATGCAGAAAAAGACCCATCCACAACCACTCTCTGCCTTCTGCCGCCAAGCCAGTTCTGGATCCACAAGGCCAAAGCCCCTTGGATCCCATGACTTCTCACCTTCTCCAGAAGCCTTGCATATGGGGGACCTTGTCAAACACCTTGCTAAAGTCCATGTACGCCACGTCTACCGCTCTTCCTTCGTCAATGTGTTCAGTCACATTTTCGAAGAACTCAACTAGGCTCGTAAGGCATGACCTGCCCTTGACAAAACCATGCTGACTATTTCTGATCAGTCTAAACTTCTCCAAATGTTCATATGTCTTATCCCTCAGAAGCCTCTCCATTAGCTTACCAACCACTGAAGTCAGACTCACCGGTCGGTAATTTCCTGGACCCACATCCACAATCCTCCGGAACCTCTCCCATTTCTACAGACGATGCAAAGATCATCGCCAGGTGCTCTGCAACCACTTCCCTCACCTCCCACAATAACCTGGGGTACATCCCATCCGGTTCCGGCGACTTGTCTATCTTGATAGAATTTAACAGGTCTAACACATCCTCTTTCTTAACATCCACATACTAAATCTTTTCCGTTTGCCTCAAACCTGCAGTGCAATCTCCCAGTACACTTTCCACCATGAATACCGAGGCAAAATACTCATTAATTTTGTAATTATTTTATGAAAATCTCTCCTGGTTTTGAACTTCTCAGATTTCGTCACAATCTCTCATCTCCAAGGGAACAGCCAGGTTTCTCCAATCTCTCTACGGAGTTGAAGACCCTCAGCCTGGGAACCATTCCAATCAATTTTCCTCTCATCCTTCATATTCCTTCAAAGATGCCCAGCATTGGTTGAGAATAATGCAGCGTTTTATTAAAAAATCATTACATTTTCCTGGTTTTAATCTTTTTATAAACTTCCAGATCCCAAACTGTCTTTTTCTCAACCTTCCCAGCATGCCCCATTACATTTACCATTTGTGGCTGTGAAATTATCACAAATAGGCTTCAATTAACATTGCAATGAAGTTACTGTGAAAATGCCTTCGTTGCCTATTTGGGTCACTGAGGGAGAATTTGGCAAGGTTAATGTGTCATTGGACACGTCTTTTGGACAGTGGGAGGAAATCGGAGCACCCAGAGGAAACCCATGCAGACGCAGGGAATATGCAAACTCCACACAGAGACCCAAGGCTGGAATTGAACCCAGGTCCCTGGCAATGCTAACCACTGTGCTGCCTATTTAAAGGGGAGGAAGATTTCTATTGTCTGTGGGGCTCTTACCATTGTCTGACAAATTACTGATTATTTCTAATGTTGCTTTCCCAGTGTGTTTGCTCCCAGATCCAGTCACACAGCCAGCAGCAACCTCGCTGGAAACCTCTCTCATTGTCCATCAGCATGACACATCTTGGCCACCATTCTGCCTCTGTGTCCCAGCCACAGTGCCACTCATCGGTTATTTGAGCTTGGCAGCTGTTTTAAATGTCATCAAAGTGCTGACTTGTTACTGCAGTGTCAGGGTGAGTTTATTCTCTATATTCTAATAGTGTGGGAGTCAGTGACATTGATACATGGCTGCTGTATGATTTCCTCCAGTAAATACCTGGACCTGCAGGAAACAATCCCTAAAACCCAGGAACTATCCCAGAATAAGCTCTAATCCTATAGAAGCAGAAAGGAGTTTGCCTTCTTTAAATATCCTCACCAATGTGCCTGAGCTTAGGGGTGATGGACCGAGTTAACTCTCCAAACAAAATGTCCATCTACTCAAAGTCCATCCTCCAGCCCCAGTCAAACATGGTCCAGATAGAGGTACGAGGCTTTAGTTTGAACAGCCGTTGGATGGGATAGTCTTCACAGACTGGTGTTTAAGGTGTGGCTTTGATCTCATCAACCTAATGAAGCTCCTCGCCCTGCTCGTTACTGTATTGCGCCACCTCCCCTCCCTAAGCTCAACCTCTTCCTTAGGATACAGACTCTGGGGCAGCGTGGGGGATCTAATGGATTGAGGGTACTATGGATCGTCTCAGCTGAACATAAAGAATCTCATGGCACTATTTGAAACAAAGAAAGAAACATCTCTCCAGTTTCCTGAACAACCTTTATCCTTCAGCTAACAATACAAAAGGAAAAAAACAATCCTCTGGTCATTACCTATTTGTGGGATCTTGCTGTGCACAGATTGGTTGCTGTGTCCCAACATGGCTGCACTTTAAAAAGTGATTCAGCCATCCAGCCCTGAGAATGTGAAAACTGGTCAATGAATGTAAGTCTGTACATTCTCAATATAAACCCTCTTCTTTTAGATCTTCAGGAAGGGTTCCCGAGCAGGACACAACTCAAGAAGATGTGAAGGTGGAAGAGTGAATAGTGCAGTCTCTCAGGGAGCAATCCAAAGGTTTTCTGTGGAGAAACATCGGCAAAATTCTAGAGACCGGATACAAACGTTTGGCTGCCGACACACTGTGTATAATCAATGGGATATGTCATAGACAAGCACAGGGAGACTCAGTCCTACGTTCCTAACTCTGTACCTGTACACTGGGTTCTCTGAGCATCACAGTCTGTCTCCCTGCCTCGTCCACGAACTAAATCACAGAACCACAGGCCGTAGTGACCTGTCGACTTGTGTAGACATTGAGACCAGATCCTGCCTGGTTCACGTCCCAGTCTCAACAAAGCCAATAACCTGACATATCAATGAGCTTCTGATTGGTGGAATTCTTCATGTCAATTTCTGCAGCAGAAATGATGCAGAGATTAACATCAGGCCCGCGTGATGCTGAGTATGTTCGTCATTGCATTAGAGCAGCTGGCCACTGGACGCCCAAATGGACACTTGACACCCCACTGGCTGATACTTCACTGTCATCCTAAAAGGATGAATAAATGACCTCCAAGGGGAAGGTTACCCCTGTTGTTCTTCCAATGAAACTTCTGTCAAGACTTTCCTTTTCTTATGCCTTTTGGTTCCTGGGGCTGGATTGGGAGATGGGTTGGGAAGCCAAGGATATCAGTTTAATGTCATTGACAGCAGCAGCAGAAATAAGGGAAAGAAATGGTTCTCACTGAGTCGGGACCTGGATGGGAGGATAAGAGGAACGTGTAAAATGAACTGGATAAATATTTATAAAAGGTCAACTTCGTAGGTTCCCAGGGGAGAGCTGAGAGTGGGATGAATTGCATTTCCTTTTTTAAAAGGTCAGCACGGATACAATGGGTCAAATGGCTTCATTGTGTGATTGAGTCTGCTCCATGCCTTGACTGAGAGTGAAGGAATTACTGAGCTGTGAGTTCATTCATCTGAAATCATCATCTTTGTAGAAAGGATTGAGTCTCGAACAATGGCAACAAAGTGCCAGGTTTCATGTATATTAACTGTGGAGAGGGAGGGAGTGATGTCTGAATTATGTAAAGAGTTTGATTTTTTATTTTATATTGTACATTATTACTGAAGTAAACTGGTTGTGGTGAATCTGACTGCCTGTTGATTGGATGGTGTTATACATTACCATTGGCTGAAACACAGCATTGAGGAGGATGCTCTCCACAGGGGACACAGGCTTCGTGTACGGGAATCATCGATCACATTGATTATACACCTTACAGCACTCCAAAATTAATCCCACTCCCCCACCTTCTCTCCATATACTCCAGCTGTGTTCCTCCCCTACCAACCTACCCTCCAGCACTCCAACAGACTTCCCTCCCCTCCCCGGATTCTGTGTGATTCAGGGTTCAGTCCCAGATTCCTTTAATTTATTATTGTCACGTGAATACAGTGAAAAGTATTGTTTATTGCGTGCTATAGAAAGCATACCATTCATAGAGAAGGAAACGAGAGAGTGCAGGACGTAGTGTTACAGACAGAGCTAGGGTGTAGAGAAAGAGCAATTTAATACAAGGTAGGTCCATTCAAAAGTCTGGAAGAAGCCATTCTTAAGTCGGTTGCTACATGATCTCAGACTTTTATATATTTTTCCCAATGGAAGAAGATGGAACAGAGAATGTCTGGGGTGCGTGGGGTCCTTAGTTATGCTGACTGCTTTGCCAAGGCAGTGGGAAGTGTCAATGGATGGGAGGCTGGTTTGTGTGATGGATTGGCTACTTTCAAGACCTTTTGTAGTTTCTTGTGGTCCTGGACAGGAGCCATACCAAGCTGTGATACAACCAGAAAGAATGCTTTCTGTGGTGAACGTATAAAAGTTGGTGAGAGTTGTAGCTGACATGCCAAATTTCCTTAGTCTTCTGAGAATGTAGAGCTGTGGTGGATTTTCTTAACGATAGAGTTGGCAATGGGGGGACCAGGACAGTTGTTGGTGATCAGGACACCTAAAAACTTAAAGCTCTCAGCCCTTTCTATTCATCCCCATTGATGTAGACAGGGGCATGTTCTCCTTTACACTTCCTGAAGTCGATGATAATCTCCTTCATTTTGTTGACATTGAGGGAGGTTTATTGAGAGAGGGACTCTGGGTGATTTCGGATTCAGTCCAGAGACTCTGGTTGATTCTGGGTTTAGTTCAGGGACTCTGGGTGATTCCAGATTCGGTTCCAGACTCTACGTGACCCAGGGTTCAGTCTAGGGATTCTGAATGATTCCAAGTTCAGTTCAAGGACTGTGGGTGATTCAGGATTCAGTCTGGGGCTTAATTATCAATTGGTGTAAGTAGTTTATTCCTTTTTCAAATTCTGTGATTCCTTCTCGGGTGGGAAGGAGCAGAGGTGATGCAGTTAGGAGTGGTGGGGGGGGCGGTGATCCTTGGGGTGAGTGGTGTGTCCTGATGATGGCATTTCTGGGGAAGAAACAGGTCATGTTATTAAAGGCAAGTAACTACAGGCTGGTGAGACTTATGTCAGTGATAGGGAAATTATTGGAGAGGATTCTTCTTGGAAGTAAGTGGACGTATTAGCGAGAGGTAACATGACATTGTGGAGGGACGTTGTGTCTCATGAACTTGATGGAGTTTTTCAAGAAAGTGGCAAAGATGATTGAGTAGCGCAGAGGATTTTGTCTACATGGACTTCAGTAAGGCCTTTGACAAGGTCCCTCATGGCAGACTGGTACAGAAGGTAAAGTCGCATGGGATCAGAGGTGAGCTGGGAAGGTGGATACAAAACTGGCTTGGTCATAGAAAACAGTGGGTAACAGGGGAAGGGTGCGTTTCTGAATGGAGGGCTGTGACAAGTGGCATTCCTCAGGGATCAGTGCTGAGACCTTTGCTATTTGGAATACATATAAATGAGGAAAATGTAACTGGTTTGATTAGTAAGTTTGCGGACGACACAAAGGTTTTTGGAATTGTGGACAGCAATGTTAGAGGATACAGCAGGATACAGTTGAAGACTTGGGCATAGAGATGGCAACTGGAGTTTAATCCAGACAAATGTAAGGTAATGTATTTTGGAAGGTCTAATAGATAAGAAATATACAGTAAATGGCAGAACTCTTACGTGTATTGAAAGGCAGAGGGATCTGTGTGTACAGGTGGAGAAGTAGTCAAGAAGGCATATGGCATGCTTGCCTTCTTCAGCTGGGGCATTAGGTTTAAAAATTGACAAGTCATGTTGCAGCCTTATAGAACCTTAGTTAGGCTGCATTTAGAATATAGTGTTCAATTCTTGTCGCCACATTACTAGGATGATGTGGAGGTTTTGGAGAGGGTACAGAAAAAATTTATCAGGATGTTGCCTGGAATGGAGGGCATTAGCTATGAGGAGAGGTTGGAGAAACTTGGTTTGTTCTCACTGGGACAATGAAGGTTGAGGGGAGATCTGATAGAAGTCGACAAGATTATGAGGAGCATGGACAGAGTGGATAGTCACCCTTTTTCCCAGGGTGAAAGAGTCAATTACTAGGGGACAGATATAAGATGTGAGGGACAAAGCTTAAAGGAGATGTACGAGGTAAGTTTTTTTACACAGAGGGTAATGGATGCCTGGAATTTGCCAATGGGGAAGTAGCGGAAGAAGATACGATAGTGACTTTTAAGAGGCCTCTTGGCAAACACATGAATAGGATGGGAATGGAGGAATATGGTCCCCAGAAGGGTAGGGGGTTTTCGTTCAGTCAACAGCAAAGATAATTTTCTTTGTTCTAACACAGGATTTGATCTTCTCATTGGAGTTGCCACAACCCAGCTCTTCCTGCACATTCCCCCAGTCTCTCATCTGTACACTGAACTCTTACTGCCCCCTGCAAATCAGATTATGGTGGGAATCTTATGGCAGTTCACGCCAGCAGGATTTTCTGTTGCTGCTGCAGGGAACAACAATTTAACTGAGCACCAAATTCTCTGCTCTCATTTGCAGCAGCACGGCGCGAACAGCCAAGAAAATTCCAGCCTATAGATTTGAGTTCCACATGCCTTGCATCTTCCCCTATTTCATTCACTTAGAAGTAATTTCCAAGGTGGTACACGTACTGCATTCAGTCCTCCATGGAAAGTGAAATGGATCAAACCACCCAAAGAGGAGCATCTTGGTGACTCTTAACTTCACACAATCTCAATGTAAACTTGATTCTCACAGTCTCAGGAGTGTTTATTTTTATCTTCATCACCAAACATCAAGATGCTCATTCACCAGTTTAGGGAAAATTTATTTACAGTTTAAAACAAAAAAGCCCCCAGCATCGTGGCTGCAATCAACTCCCAGAGTGACTGAGTATAGAAGCTGGTGCATAGCACAGTGATCCTCTCACCCTCTCTATACCTCTTTAGGTCATTGGAGCCAAATTAGGCCAATCAGTCCATTAAGTCTGCTCCGCCTTTCAATCACGGCTAATGTGTTTCTCAACCCTATTCTATCTCTGTCTCTTTCTTTCTCTGTCTGCTTAACTCTCCCTTTCGCCTGTCCCTTCCTATCTCCCTCCCTCTCGCCTGTCCCTGCCTCTCTCCCTCCCTCTCACCTGTCCCTGCCTCTCTCCTTCCCTCTCGCCTGTCCCTGCCTCTCTCCTTCCCTCTCGCCTATCCCTGCCTCTCTCCCTCCTGTCCCTGTCTCTCCTTCCCTCTCGCCTGTCCCTGCCTCTCTCCCTCTCTCTCGCCTGTCCCTGCCTCTCTCCCCTCTCTCCCTCGACCCCCTGTCTCTCCTTCCCTCTCTCCCTCTCTCTCGCCTGTCCTGCCTCTCTCCTTCCCTCTCGCCTGTCCCTGTCCCTCTCTCTCGCCTGTCCCCCTGTCCTCTCTCTCGCCTGTCCCTGTCTCTCCTTCCCTCTCATCGCCCCGCCTCTCTCCCTCCCTCTCGCCTGTCCCTGCCTCTCTCCCTCTCTCTCGCCTGTCCCTGCCCTCTCCTTCTCTCTCGCCTTCTCCCTGCCTCTCTCCCTCTCCCTCCGCCTGTCCCCCTGACCTACTCCTCGACCTACCTAAGGCCTCTCCTCGCCATCCCCCCAAACAACCCACCCCCAACCATCCCTCTCTCTCCGCCTGTCCCCCGCCTCTCCTCCCCCTTCCTCCTCACCCCTCTTCCCTGCCTCCTCTCCCTCTCCTCTCCTCCTTTCACCTCCCTCTCCTTCCTCCTCTCCTCCTTCCCTTCCTCTCCCCTTCCTCACTGTCCATCCTTCCCCTCTCTCCTGTCCCTTCACTCCTCTCCCTCCCTCCCTCCCTCCCTCTCACCTCCTCCCTCCTCTTCCTTCTCTTCCCTTCCCTTCCTCTCCTCCTTCCCTCTCTCCTCTCCCTCCTCCTCCTCCCTCCCTCCTCCCGCCTTTCCCCCTTCCTCCTCTCCCTCTCCTCTCGCCTTCCCTTCCTCTCTCCCTCCACCTCTCCCTGTCCCTCTCCTTCCTCCATCCCTCCCCCTCTCTCTCTCCCTTCTCCCTCCTCCCCCCCCCCCCCCCCAACCACCCCCCCCCCCACCCCCCCCCCCACCACCACCCCACCCACCCAACCACCCCCCCCACCCCAACGCAAATCCATCCGCCTGTCCCCTGCTCTCTCCCTGCCTGTCCCCTGTCTCTCCTTCCCTCTCGCCTGTCCCTGCCTCTCTCCCTCCCTCTCTCCCTCCCTCTCGCTGTCCCTGCCTCTCTCCTTCTCTCTCGCCTGTCCCTGCCTCTCTCCTTCTCTCTCGCCTGTCCTGCCTCTCTCCCTCTCTCTCCCCTCCCTCCTCGCTGTCCCTGCCTACTCTCCTTCTCTCTCCTCGCCTGTCCTTGCCTCTCTCCTTCCTCCTCGCCCGCCTGCCCTGCTCTCTCCCTCTCTCTCACCTGTCCCTGCCTCTCTCCTCCCTCTTCGCCTGTCCCTGCCTCTCTCCCTCACGTCTCTCCCTGTCCTCTCTCCTCCCTCTCCTGTCCCTGTCCCCTCCTCCTCCCTCCCTCTCACTGTCCCTGCCTCTCTCCTCCCTCTCTCATCGCCTGTCCCTGCCTCTCTCCTCTCTCTCTCGCCTGTCCCTGCCTCTCTCCCTCTCTCTCGCCTGTCCCTGCCTCTCTCACTCCTCTCGCCTGTCCCTGCCTCTCTCCCTCCCTCTCGCTCTCCCTCCTTCCCCTCCCTCTCCCTGTCCCTGCCTCTCCTCCCTCTCTTTCCCTCTCCTTCTCTCTCGCCTGTCCCTGCCTCTCTCCATCCCTCTCGCCTGTCCCTGTCTCTCCCTCTCCTCCTCGCCTGTCCTCCCTGCCTCTCTCCTCTCTCTCTCGCCTGTCTGTCCCCTCTCTCCTCTCTCGCCTGTCCCTGCCGCTCTCTCTCTCCTGTCCCTGCCTCTCCCCCTCCCTCTCGCCTGTCCCTGCCCCTCTCCATCCCTCTCGCCTGTCCCTGCCTCCTCTCTCGCCCCTCCCTCCTCTCTTCCATCCCTCTCGCCTGTCCCTGCCTCTCTCCACCTCTCGCCTGTCCCTGCTCTCTCCCTCCCTCTCGCCTGTCCCTGCCTCTCTCCCTCCCTCTCGCCTGTCTGCCCTCTCTCCTCTCGCCTGTCCCTGCCTCTCTCCATCCCTCTCGCCTGTCCCTGCCTCTCTCCATCCCTCTCGCCTGTCCCTGCCTCTCTCCATCCCTCTCGCCTGTCCCTGCCTCTCTCCATCCTCTCGCCTGTCCCTGCCTCTCTCCATCCCTCTCGCCTGTCCCTGCCTCTCTCCATCCCTCTCGCCTGTCCCTGCCTCTCTCCATCCCTCTCGCCTGTCCCTGCCTCTCTCCCATCCCTCTCGCCTGTCCCTGCCTCTCTCCATCCCTCTCGCCTGTCCCTGCCTCTCTCCATCCCTCGCCTCTCCGGTCCCCTCTCCCTTCCATCCCTCTCGCCTGTCCCTGCCTCTCTCCATCCCTCTCGCCTGTCCCTGCCTCTCTCCATCCCTCTCGCCTGTCCCTGCCTCTCTCCATCCCCTCTCGCCTGTCCTGCCTCCTCTCCTCCCTCTCGCCTGTCCCTGCCTCTCTCCATCCCTCTCGCCTGTCCCTGCCTCTCTCCATCCCTCTCTTCTCCCTCTCACCGCCCTGCCGCTCTCTCCCTCTCTCTCTGCACTGTCCCTGCCTCTCTCTCTCTCTCCGCCTGCCCCCTGGCCGCTCTCCCCTCTCCTCGCCTGTCCCTGCCTCTCTCCCTCTCTCTCGCCTGTCCCTGCTCTGTCCTGCCTCTCTCCCTCTCTCTCGCCTGTCCCTGCCTCTCTCCCTCTCTCTCGCCTGTCCCTGCCTCTCTCCCTCCCTCTCGCCTGTCCCTGCCTTCTCTCCCTCCCTCTCGCTGTCGCCTGTCTCCCTCCCTCTCCTCTCTCTCCCTGTCCCTGCCCTCCCCTCCTCACGCTGTCCCTGCCCTCTCTCCTCCCTCTCACCTGTCCCTCCCTCCATCTCCCTGTCCCTCCTCCCTCCCTCCCTCCTACCTGTCCCTCCCTCCCTCCTACCTGTCCCTCCCTCCTCCCCTCCCCCCTCCCTCAAAAATTAAAAGAAAGAGTTAAAAGAAACAAACCCTAAAAAAATATAAAAAAAATAAAATTAAGAATTGAAGAAGATAAAACCTGAAAAGAAAACCTAACCTATAGAAAACTGGAAAACACCTCCTTACCTACCTGTCCGCTCCTCCTATCCCTAACCTATAAAAAAAGACCTAAAATCCCTATAAAAAAACCCAATAAGACAAAATAAAAAAAATAAAAGAAAAAAAGAATTAAGAAAACAATACGAAAAATAAATAAAAACTGTCCCTGTCCTCCCTCCTCCTCCCTTGTCCCTCCCTCCCTCCTACCTGTCCCTCCCTCCCTCCCTCACTCCCTACCCTGTCCCTCCTTACCCCTCTCCCTCCCTGCCTACCTGTCCCTCCCTCCTCCCTCCTACCTGTCCCTCCTCCCCCCTACCTGTCCCTCCCTCCCACCGTCCCTCCTACCATGTCTCCTCCCTCCCTCCCTCCTCCCTCCCTCTTACCGGTCCCTCCCTCCCTCTTACCTCCCTCCCTCCTACCTGTCCCTCCCTCCCCTCCCTCTTACCTGTCCCCTACCTCCCTCCCTCTTACTGTCCCCCCCTCCCTCCCTCCCTCTTACCTGTCCCTCCCTCCCTCCCGCTTCCCTGTCCCTCCCTCCCTCCCTCTTACCTTCCCTCCCTCCCTCCCGCTTACCTGTCCCTCCCTCCTCCCATCCCTCTTACCCTCTCTTTACCTGCCCTCCTCCCTCTTCCCTGTCCCTCCCTTCCCGCTTACCTGTCCCTCCCTCCCTCCCTCTTACCCGTCCCTCCCCCTCCCTCACTGCCCACTCCCTCTTACCCGTACCCCATCCCTCCTACCCGTCCCTCCTCCCCCCCCTCCCCTCCCCTCTTACCTGTCCTCCCGCCCTCCCTCCTCTTACCTTCCCTCCCTCCCTCCTCTTACCTGTCCCTCCCTCCCTCCCTCTTACCGGTCCCTCTCCCGCCCTCCCTCTTCCCCTCCCTCCCTCCCTCTTACCTGTCCCTCCTAACCTCCCTCTTACCTGTCCCTCCCTCCCTCTTACCTGTCCCTCCCTCCCCTCCCTCTTACCTGTCCCTCCCTCCCTCCCTCTTACCTGTCCCTCCCTCCCTCCCTCCCTCCCTCTTACCTGTCCCTCCCTCCATCCCGTCTTACCTGTCCCTCCCTCCCTCCCTCTTACCTGTCCCTCCCTCCCTCCCTCTTACCTGTCCCTCCCTCCCTCCTCTTACCTGTCCCTCCCTCCCTCCCTCTACCGGTCCCTCCCTCCCTCTTACCTGTCCCTCCCTCCCTCCCTCTTACCCCCTCCCTCGTCCCTCTCACCTGTCTCCCCGTCCCTCTCCCTCCCTCTCCGCTCCCTCCCTCTACCTGTCCCTCCCTCCCTCTTACCTGTCCCTCCCTCCCTCCCCTCTCTCTTACCTGTCCCTCCTTACCTCCCTCTTACCTCCCTCTTACCTCCCTCCCTCTTACCTCCCTCCCTCTTACCTGTCCCTGCCTCTCTCCCTCCCTCTCGCCTGTCCCTGCCTTTCCCCGTCCCCCTACGTCTCCCTCTCCCCTGCCTCTCCCTCTCACCTATCTCTCTCTTCCCTCTGTCACTCTCTCTTCCTGTCTCACTCTCCCTCACTTCTTAGTCCCTCGCCCTCTCTCACTCTGTCTGTCACTCACTCTTCCTCTCTCACTCTGCCTCATTCTCTCTCTCTCCCTCAGTCTCAGTCTCACTCTCTCTCTCTCTCCCTCGCCCTGTCTCTGCAGTGTGTGTGCTGATGAAGTTATTATCCTCTCCCCTGTATTTGCTTCTCGCTGTGTGTGCTTTCTGGCTACAATCCCAGACACCCACTTTTCGATTCAGTGTGACTGGAGAAGCGGCACTGAGTCACTGGCAGGAGGATCCAGTCTAGAGCAGACATGGAGAGGTCAGCAATGGTGTGAAACGCCTGCTTTTTCTGTTCTCTCTTGGACCCAGCCCGACCCTGAGAGATGCACCAAGCAGTCACGTCTCTCCTTCTCAGCACCGTCCTCAACAGCTACCAGGTAAATATTGGTGACTTTGGGCCTGTCTCCAATCTTAACTCCATTTTTTCACTGTCTCTGTAACCCTTAGTGAGGATCTCAAACCAGATTCAAGCAGCAGAGAGTCAGGAATGAATGTTTCAGCAAAGGCATTAGCAGCTGAGCAACATTACTGCTGGAAAAGGATTCACAAACAGCAGCATCGCCTGACACTGAGAACACTCCTGAGGAAAAGAACAACCAAACTGGAAGCAGACAGAGAGGGGGCTGGGCTGGGCTGGGTTAGGGTGGGGTAGGGAAGAAGACAACGAGAGGGAGCGGGAGGCAGACGGAAAAAAATGCGGAGCGACACAAGAGTCATACAGAGAGAGAAAGAAGGGGGAATGTAAAGGAAAACCAGAGATAAATGAGAGAGAGATGGAGAAAAGCAACATGGAGAAAGGGGGGGAGGCAGAGACGGGAGAGAGAGAGAGCAAGGCAGAGAGACGGAGGACAAAGAAAGAAAATGGATTTGAAGAGAACTGGACAGGGATAAACATAATTTCCATTGATAAATTACCTGTAAAATTCCAATTGGCACATCACAGGGGTCATTTATCCAATATAATCACATGTTCCCTATAAAAAAATTACAGCCAAAGCCTTGGTTAAAGGGGAAGGTTTTAAGGAGCATGTTAAAGGGGTGAGTGAGGTGGATCGGTTTAGAGAGGAATTTCCAGTGCTCAGGGTCCCAGGCAGCTGAGAACTCAGACACTAATGGGGGAGCAGTTCTAATCGGGGAATAGAGAGAGAAGGGGCCAGCATTCGAGGAGCGCAAAGATCTGGGTACACGGTAGGGCTGGAGGAGATACTGGGAATGGGGGAGGCGGGACTGGAAAGCAAGGATGAGATATTTTAAAATCGAGCTGTAATTTTACTGGGATGCAGTGTAGGTCAGCAAACACAGGGAGAACAGGGGACTTGCTGTCACTTAAAACAGGGATAGCTGAGCTTTGGATGACTTTGAATTCACAGAGGGTCGAATGAGGGAGAGTAGCCAGGAATGATTTGCAATCACCAAAAGTGAAGCCGACTTTCTGCGGCAGCTGAGTCACCAGTGCTACTAAGGTGGAAAAACGCAGTTGTAATTAAATAGAGGAAATGTTTGGAAGCTGGGCTTTGAGCAAAGATAATGCCAAATTTGAGAAGAGTTTGATTCGTGCTCAGAGAGGTGGAGTTGGTGGTTAGAGAATGGAGCAGGACCTGTAACAATGACTTCAGTCTTCTCTATATTTAATTGGAGGAAATTTCTGTTCATTCAATATTGGATATGGGATAAGCAATTGATAAATTATAGACAGTGTGGGAATGGAGAGAGCTGGGGAGTTGTCAGGTTATTTACTAGTGCAATGAAATTATTGTGAAAATCCCCTAGTCACCACACTGCGGGAGAAGTTAACAATCCAGAAATTGAACCCAGGTCCTTGGCTCTGTGAGGCAGCAGGGCTAAGCATTGTGCCACCATGCTGCCCTGTGTACATGTAAAAACTAACATTGTACTTTGGGATGATGTCGCCACTGGGCAGAAAATGCAGATGTATGGGATAGAGGGTGATTTAGCTAATTGGATCAGGAATTGGCTAGCAGATAGAAGACAGAGGGTGGTGGTTGATGGGAGATATTCATCGTGGAGTTCAGTTACAAGTGGTGTACCTCAGGGATCTGTTTTGGGGCCCTTGCTGTTTGTAATTTTTATAAATGATCTGGATGAGGGTATTGAAGGATGGATTAGTAAATTTGCAGATGACACTAAAGTCGGTGGAGTGGTAGATAGTGAAGAGGGGTGGTATAGTTTGCAGAGGGACTTAGACAAGTTGCAGAGCTGGGCCGAGAGGTGGCAAATGGAGTTTAATGTGGAAAAGTGTGAGGTACTGCACTTTGGCAGGAACAATAAATGTGTAGAGTATAGGGCTAATGGTAGGGCTCTTAATAGTGTTGAGGAACAGAAGGATCTTGGTGTATGTGTCAATAGATCCCTGAAAGTAGTCAGTCAAGTGGATAAAGTTGTTAAGAAGGCATATGGAGTCTTAGCTTTTATTGGTAGGGGATTGAATTTAGGAGCCGCAACATCATGTTGCAACTGTACAAAACTCTAGTGCGGCCGCACTTGGAGTATTGTGTGCAGTTCTGGTCCCCACATTATAAGAAAGATGTGGAGGCATTGGAGAGGGTACAGAGGAGGTTTACCAGGATGTTGCCTGGTATGGAGGGCAGGTCTTATGAAGAGAGGTTGAGGGATTTGAGGTTGTTTTCGTTAGAAAGGAGGCGGCTAAGAGGAGACCTTATTGAAACATATAAGATGATTAGAGGTTTAGATAGGGTGGACAGTGATAGCCTTTTTCCTAGGATGGAGAAAGCTAGCACAAGAGGACACAGCTTTAAATTAAGGGGTGATAGTTATAGGACGGATATCAGAGGTAGGTTCTTTACCCAGAGAGTGGTTCGGGAGTGGAATGCCCTGCCTGTGGCAGTTGTAGATGCGCCAAGTTTGGTGGCATTTAAGAGGTTAGTTGATAAGTTTATGAAAGAGAAGGGAATGGTTTAGTTTGGAGGGTCATTGCTTTTTTTCATAATTGGTCGGCGCAACATCGAAGGCCGAAGGGCCTGTTCTGTGCTGTAATGTTCTATGTTCTATGTCCTATGTAGTGAGAAATAGGAGAGGGACAAGGATTGATTCTTGGGAGAAACAAGAGGTAACAGTTTGGGATCAGGAAGAGAAGCCATTACTAGTGATTCTCTGGCTAGGGTTAGATAGATTAGAATGGAAATGGGGAAAGCAATCCCACCCAGCTAGATACCTGGAGGAGGATGGTTGGGGAACTGTGTCAAGGACTACAGACTGGTGGAGAAGGACGAGGGAGGAGAGTTTATCTATGTCACATTCACACAGGATCTCATTTGTGACTTTGTTAACAGTCCTTCCAGGACTGTGGTAGGGCAGAATCCTGTTTCAATCCAATATCCTCATTTTCAAAAGTTATGTTCTAAAATACATGGACCATGAACTAGATATTTGCACCAAAGCTAACTAAGTTTATTTCACATGATTTCCTTTTTATAAGCTATATTGACTTTACCTGATTGTATTATGATTTTCTACATATCTTGCTGTCACCTTCTTAATAATGAATTCTGGCATTTTTCCAAACACAGATTCAGACTAACTGGTCAACAGGTTCCTACATTCTGTATCCCTCCTTTCTTGAACAGAGTGGAACAGATGCAGTTGCCAATCCACAGAGAATATTCTAGGAAAGTTGGGTATCAATTTGGAAAATGGGACTTTGGAGGGGACCGGGACATTGGAGAGGAACAGGACATTGGAGAGAGGACAGAGTTTACAAAAACAAAAGTCGGGGTTTGTTTTTGAGAAGGGTGTGATGATGGTAATGATAAACAGAGCATTTCACACCTTACTACTCTCTAAATAAAGAACCTACCCCTGACATCTGTCCTATACCTATCACCCCTCAATTTAAAACTGTGTCCCCTCGTGCTAGCTATCTCTCACTGTCCGCTATATTTAATACTTTGATCATCTTATATGCCTCTATTAAGTCACCTCTTAATTTTCTTCTCTGTAATGAAAATAGCCTCAAATCTCTCAGCCTTTCCTCATAAGACCTTCCCATCATACCAGCTAAATTTCCTCTGCACCCTTTCCAATGCTTCCACATCCTTCCTATAATACAGCGACCAAAACTGTGCGCAATATTCCAAGTGCAGCCACACCAGAGTTTTGTACAGCTGCAACATGACCTCATGGCTCCAAAACTCAATTCCTCTACCAATAAAAGCTAACACACCGTACGCCTTCTTAACAGCCCTATCAACTTAGGTGCCAATTTTCAGGGATCTATGCACATGGACACCAAGATGTCTCTGCTCATCCACACTACCAAGTAACTTACCATTAGCCCAGTACTTGTATTCCTGTTACTCCTTCCAAAGTGAATCACTTCATACTTTCCACATTAAATTCCATTTGCCAACTCTCAGCCCAGCTCTGCAGCTTATCTATGTCCGTCTGTAACCTGCAATATCCTTCCGCGCTGTCCACAACTCCACTGACTTTAAGGTCATCTGCAAATTTACTAACCCATTCTTCTACACCCTCTCTAGGTCATTTATAAAAATGACAAACAGCAGTGCCCCAAAACAGATCCTTGTGGTACACCACTAGTAAGTGAACTCCAGGATGAACATTTCCCATCAACCGCTATCATCTGTCTTCTATCAGCTAACCAATTTCTAATCCAAACTGCTAAATCACCCTCAATGCCATGCCTCCATATCTTAGAACATAGAACATAGAACATTACAGCACAGAACAGGCCCTTCGGCCTTCGATGTTGTACCGACCAAAATAAAAAGCAATGCCCCTCCAAACTAAACCATTCACTTCTCTTCCATATACTTATCAATTAACCTCTTAAACGCCACCAAACTTGGCGCATCTACAACAGCTGCAGGCAGGGCATTCCACTCCCTAATCACTCTTTGAGTAAAGAACCTACCTCTGATATCCGTCCTATAACTCATACCCCTTAATTTAAAGCTGTGTCCCCTCGTGCTAGCTTTCTCCATCCTAGGAAAAAGGCTATCACTGTCCACCTATCTAAACCTCTAATCATCTTATATGCTTCAATAAGATCCCCTCTTAGCCGCCTCCTTTCTAACGAAAACAACCTCAAATCCTTCAACCTCTCTTCATAAGACCTGCCCTCCATACCAGGCAACATCCTGGTAAACCTCCTCTGTACCCTCTCCAATGCCTCACATCTTTCTTATAATGTGGGGACCAGAACTGCACACAATACTCCAAGTGCGGCCGCACTAGAGTTTTGTACAGTTGCAACATGATGCTGCGGCTCCTAAATTCAATCCCCCTACCAATAAAAGCTAAGACTCCATACGCCTTCTTAACAACTTTATCCACTTGACTGCCTACTTTCAGGGATCTATTGACACATACACCAAGATCCTTCTGTTCCTCAACACTATTAAGAGCCCTACCATTAGCCCTATACTCTACACATTTATTGTTCCTGCCAAAGTGCATTACCTCACACTTTCCACATTAAACTCCATTTGCCACCTCTCGGCCCAGCTCTGCAACTTGTCCAAGTCACTCTGTAAACTATAACACCCCTCTTCACTATCTACCACTCCACCGACTTTAGTGTCATCTGCAAATTTACTGATCCATCCCTCAATACACTCATCCAGATCATTTATAAAAATTACAAACAGCAGGGGCCCCAAAACAGACCCCTGAGGCTATCTTCTGCAATAGCTTACCGTGGGGAACCCTATCAAACACTTTACTGAAATCCATACACAACACATCAACTGTTTTACCCTCATCCACCTCTTTGGTCATCTTCTCAAAGAACTCAATAAAGTTTGTGAGGCACAACCTACCTTCACAAAACCGTGTTGACTATCCCTAATCAAATTATTCTTTACAGATGTTTATAAGTCCTATCTTTTAAAATCCTTTCCAAAATTTTGTCCATAGCAGAAGTAAGGCTCACTGGTCTACAACTACCAGGGTTGCCTCTACTCATCTTCTTGAATAAGGGGACAACATTTGCTATCCTCCAGTCTTCCTGCACTATTCCTGTAGACAATGACAACCTAAAGATCAAAGCCAAAGGCTCTGCAATCTCCTCTCTAGCCTCCCAGAGAATCCTAGGATAAATCCCATCTGGCCCGGGGATTTATGTATTTTCATACTTTCCAGAATGCTAACACCTCCTCCTTATGAACCTCAATCCCGTCCAGGCTAATAGCCTGTATCTCAGTATTCTCCTCGACAACATTGTCTTTTTCCTGTGTGAACATTGACAAAAAATATTCATTTAGCACCTACTATCTCTTCAGACTCCACGCACAACTTCCTACTACTGCCCTTGACTGGTCCTAACCTTACCTTAGTCATTCTTTTGGGAACGGTTGTTCGAGGGTAAGTCCACGCTAGGCATGTGGGACTCTTTCAAGGGAATACTGAAAATGTTGCAAGATAAACATGTGCTGGCCAAGAGGAAAGAGAACATAGCAGCAGAACATAGATAGGCTGGTAGCTTGGGCAGACAGATGGAATTCAATCCTGATAAATGCGAGGTGATGCATTTCAGGAGAAAGAATGTAGGAGGGTAGACCTATTAAGAGTATAGAAACGCAGAGGGACCTGGGGGTGCAGGTGAGCAAGTCTCTGAAGGTGGCAGAGCAAGTGGAAAAGGTTGTGAAGAAAGGTAGGATTAGAGAGCCATGGATTACTAGGGATATTGAGGACTTGGTTAGGAAGAAAAGAGAGGCGTATGATAGGTCAAAGCAGCTGGGAAAGGAGACAGCGTTGGAGGAATATAGAGAGAGTAGGAGGGAGCTCAAATGGAGAGTTAGAAGAGCAAAAAGGGGGCATGAAATGTTTTTGGCGGATAGGATTAAGGAAAATCCAAAGGCTTTTTATTCCTATGTTAGGAATAAAAGGGTGGTTAGAGGAAAAATCGTACCTCTTAGGGACAGAGGAGGGGAACTGTGCTTAGAGCCCGAGGGAATGGCGGAGATCCTGAATGAATACTTTGCGTCAGTATTCACGAAGGAGAGAGGCTTGTTGACAGCTCCTGTCTCTGAGGGAGCTGTGGACCAGTTGAGGGAAATATCCATACCAAGGGAGGAAGTGTTAGAGCTTCTAGGTAACATTAAAACTGATAAATCTCCGGGACCTGATGGCATTTATCCCAGGCTGCTTAGGGAGGTGCGAGGTGAAATTGCTGGGCCTCTGATGCAAATCTTTGTCTCTTTGGACACAGGTGACGTCCCAGAGGACTGGAGAATAGCTAATGTTGTACTGTTGTTTAAAAAGGGTAGTAGGGATAACCCTGGAAATTATAAGCCGGTGAGTTTGATGTCAGTGGTAGGGAAGCTGTTGGAGGGGATTCTTAGAGATAGGATGTATAGGCACTTAGAGCATTGCAATCTGATTAGGGATACGCAGCATGAATCTGTTAAGGGGAGGTCGTGCCTTACGAATCTGGTAGAATTTTTTGAGGAGGTGACGAAAACGATGGACGAAGGGCAAGCCGTTGATGTCGTCTATATGGATTTCAGTAAGGCGTTTGACAAAGTCCCTCATGGGAGGTTAGTTGAGAACATCAAGACTAATGGGATACAAGGACAGGTAGCTAGATGGATAAGTAACTGGCTTGGTAATAGGAGACAGAGAGTAATAGTGGAAGGGTGTTTTTCTAGCTGGAGGTCGGTCACTAGTGGTGTGCCGCAGGGCTCGGTACTGGGACCTCTTCTATTTGTAATATATATAAATGACTTGGAAGAGGGAGTAAGTGGAGTCATCAGCAAGTTTGCAGACGATACAAAGATGGCTGGACTTGCGGATAGTGAGGAGCATTGTCAGGCGATGCAGCAGAACATAGATAGGCTGGTAGCTTGGGCAGACAGATGGAATTCAATCCTGATAAATGCGAGGTGATGCATTTCAGGAGAAAGAATGTAGGAGGGTAGACCTATTAAGAGTATAGAAACGCAGAGGGACCTGGGGGTGCAGGTGAGCAAGTCTCTGAAGGTGGCAGAGCAAGTGGAGAAGGTTGTGAAGAAAGCATATAGTATGCTAGTCTTTATGGGAAGGGGTATAGAGTACAAGAGCTGGCCTTTAATGTTGCAGTTGTATAAAACGTTGGTTAGACCTCATTTGGAATACTGCGTCCAGTTCTGGTCGCCCTACTACCGGAAGGACGTGGAGATTCTGGAGAGAGTGCAGAGGAGGTTTACCAGGATGCTGCCTGGTATGGAAGGTCTGAGTTACGAGGAGAGGTTAGGCAAATTGGGACTGTTTTCCTTAGAAAGACGTAGACTTAGAGGAGATCTAATAGAGGTGTACAAGATTATGAGGGGTATAGATAGAGTAAACAGGGTTAAGCTTTTTCCTAGGATGGACTCAAATAGCACGAGGGGTCACGGGCTTAGGGTGAGGGAGGGTAAGGTATAATTTGGATGCTAGAGGGAGTTTTTTCACACAGAGGGTGGTGGGGGTATGGAATGCGCTGCCAAGTAAAGTGGTGGAGGCAGGTACTCTGGAGTTATTTAAGAAATACTTAGATGGGCACATGAACAGAATGGGAATGGAGGGGTATAGAAAACTGATTTAAAATAGGGATCATGAGCCTTGGGAGTCCCTGGGAAGTGTGTAAATAGATGATGATATTGATGTACTTGTTTTTATCCTACAGGTGCTTTGGTCCACCTTGTTGTCTAACAAGGGGCATACACGCGATGGGTCGTGAGAGGGTTGCTCTTGGATTTCTTTTTCAAGAGTATCCTAGTGCTTCGTGTAGTTAGTGTACGCTTGACCTGGACCATTTGATGGGCAACACGACAGCTCAGTGACTATCGCTATGCTGTGCAGATACATGGATTTGGGCCTGTGTCTGTGGGAGTTTGCACATTCTCCCCGTGCTTGCGTGGGTTTTCTCCGGGTGCTCCGGTTTCCTCCCACATCCCAAAGATGTGCTCTTAGGCTAATTGGCAAAACAAATTCTCCCTAAATTGTCTCAAATTTGGTTTTTAATCCATAGATCTATAAACATGGACAGGGATCGCAGGTAGAGGTGGGAACATCGTGGTGGCAGCACGGGCTCATTGGGCCGAAGGGCCTGTTTCCCGTGCTGTTTTGTTCTTTGTTCTTTGTTCTTTTATTCCTGACATAGCTATAGAAAGTTTTAGGGTTCTCCTTGATTGTATCTACCAAAGCTTTCTCATGTTCCCTCCTGGCTCTTCTTAGCTCTCTCTTTAGATCCCTCTTGGCTAACTTGTATCTCTCAAGAGCCTTCACTTCTGATTTGACATAAGCCTCCTTCTTCCTCTTCACAAGAGATTCAACTTCTTTAGTAAACCACAGTTCCCTTGTTTGACCACTTCCTCCCTGCCTGACAGGTACATAATTATCAAGGAAACGCAGTACCTGTTCCTTGAACAAGCTCCGCATTTCACTTGTACCTATCCCTGCAGTTTCCTTTCATATTCCTATGCATCCTAAATCTCATCTAACCACATCATAATTTCCTTTTCCCCAGCTATAATTCTTGTCCTGCAGTATATACATATTCCTTTCCATCACTCAGGTAAATATAACCGGATTGTGGTCACTATCACCAAAGTGTTCACCTACCTCCAAATCTAACACCTGGCCTGGTTCATTACCCAGAACCAAATCCAATGTGGCCTCACCCCTTGTTGGCCTATCTACATACTGTGTCAGGAAACCCTCCTGTACACATTGGACAAGAACTGACCAAACTAAAGTACTTGATTTATAGCTTTTCAATTCAATATTTATAAAGTTAAAGTCTTCATAACAACTACTCTATCACTTTCACTCCTATCCAGAATCATTTTTGCAATCCTTTTCTCTATGTCTCTGGAACTTTTTGAAGACCTATAGAAAACTCCCAACAGGGTGACCTCGCCTTTCTTGGTTCTCAGCTCATCATACCTCAGTAGACAGGTCCTCATCAAACATCCTTCCTGCCACCTTAATACTATCCCTGATAGTATTATCTCCCCCTCTTTTACCACTTTCCCTGATCTTACTGAAACATCTTGGAACCTGCAACAACTGTTCCTGTCGCTGCTCCATCCATGTCTCCAAAATGGCCACAACATCAAAGTCCCAAGTACCAACCATGCTGCAAGTTCACTCACCTTATTCCTGGCATTGAAGTAGAGGCACTTCAAACCATCTTCCTACCTGCCGGTTTTTGAACATAACTTTTGAAAAAGGGGATATTAGATTGAGAAACTGATAAAAGCATTTGTGAAGTAAATGCAATTAAAAAAAAGCTTGGAGTCTATTACACATAGAAGGTTGGGGTCATGTTGGCTTAAAAAAGTTAACAGAAAGATAAGATCATAAAAACAATGAGTTAACATACATAGCTAAAGAACTGGAGATGTGTCATTTGCTTACTGTAAGGACATTCCAGCAAAATGCTTTGTTTTGCGAGTTAGAATTAAATTAGTTTCAAGAGATTCAGTAAACTCCGAAAATCCATTTCTTCAATCAAATCAAAGAAGGAATTTTAAATGAAGGACAGTTAAGGTCTTTTCAGTGACATGTCAGAACATGCACCCTTGGAGGTGGGTAGAGCTTGGGCAAGTTCCCACATTTTAATTTATCTGAATAATTTGTTGAGAATAATAGTTCCAGCTTGGGTCTAATGTGTGCAGTTTGCACCTCACTGGGAGAGGATAGCCAAAGTAAATGACAGTTAGTAGGCCTGCGCTGTAAGCAGAGAAAAAGCTAATATAGAACATAGAACATAGAACAATACAGCACAGAACAGGCCCTTCGGCCTTCGATGTTGTGCCGACCAAAATAAAAAGCAATGCCCCTCCTAACTAAACCATTCCCTTCTCATCCATATACTTATCAAATAACCTCTTAAACGCCACCAAACTTGGCGCATCTACAACAGCTGCAGGCAGGGCATTCCACTCCCTAATCACTCTTGGAGTAAAGAACCTACCTCTGATATCCGTCCTATAACTCATACCCCTTAATTTAAAGTTGTGTCCCCTCGTGCTAGCTTTCTCCATCCTAGGAAAAAGGCTATCACTGTCCACCCTATCCAAACCTCTAATCATCTTATATGCTTCAATAAGATCAATAATATCACCTTTCACTGTGTGGAATGCTTAAGCTCTGTTTGGATTACATGAGGGAAAATAAACTGGAAGAATGTCTCCTTTGAAGCTAGTTGAATAAATTATAGGTAGATAGATAGGAAAGCAAGATGTAAGGAGAACAGAAACAGTCTGCAAATGGCCATAGAGTGAATGAGAAAAGATTTGCAAACCTGAAATGTAATGTGAGAAAATGTGAATTATCCATTTTGGCAGAAAGAATAGAAAAAACAGTATCTTATTTAAATGGAGAAAGACTACTCCAGAATGCCACAGTACAGAGGATCTGGATCTTTATGCAAAAGATTTGCATAAAGGCACAACAAACAATTAGGAAGGCAAATGGAATGTTGGCTCTTACTGCAGGGGGGCAGAGACAGAGACTAAGAATAGGAAGTTTTGTTAGAACTATACAAGGCATTAGAACATAGAACATTACAGCGCAGTATAGGCCCTTTAGAACATAGAACATTACAATGCAGTATAGGCCCTTCAGCGCCCACCTGTGAAACGAATCTAACCCCTCTAACTTTGGACAGTGATAGCCTTTTTCCTAGGATGGAGAAAGCTAGCACGAGGGGACACAGCTTTAAATTAAGGGGTGATAGTTATAGGACGGATATCAGAGGTAGGTTCTTTACCCAAAGGTGGTTCGGGAGTGGAATGCCCTGCCTGCAGCAGTTGTAGATGCGCCAAGTTTGGTGGCGTTTAAGAGGTTAGTTGATAAGTATATGGAAGAGAAGGGAATGGTTTAGTTTGGAGGGGCATTGCTTTTTATTTTGGTCGGCGCAACATCGAAGGCCGAAGGGCCTATTCTGTGCTGTAGTGTTCTATGTTCTATGTTCTAACCTACACTATTCCAATATCATCCATATGCTTATCCAGTGACTCTTTACATGCCCTTAATGTTGATGAGTCCATTACATTGTTAAGACTGTGCACAGGATTTTCATCTGTGTACTGAGAAATATATTGCACTGGAAGCAGTTCAGAGAAGGTTCACTTGGCTGATGTCTGGGCTGAAGGGAACGTTGAGCAGTTTGGCCCTATACTCACTGGAGTTTAGAAGATTGAGAGATGGTCTTGTGGAAACATAGAACATAGAACATTACAGCACAGAACAGGCCCTTCGGCCTTCGATGTTGTGCCGACCAAAATAAAAAGCAATGCCCCTCCAAACTAAACCATTCCCTTCTCTTCCATATACTTATCAATTAACCTCTTAAACGCCATCAAACTTGGCGCATCTACAACAGCTGCAGGCAGGGCATTCCACTCCCTAATCACTCTTTGAGTAAAGAAAATACCTCTGATATCCGTCCTATAACTCATACCCCTTAATTTAAAGCTGTGTCCCCTCGTGCTAGCTTTCTCCATCCTAGGAAAAAGGCTATCACTGTCCCCCCTATCTAAACCTCTAATCATCTTATATGCTTCACTAAGATCCCCTCTTAGCCGCCTCCTTTCTAACGAAAACAACCTCAAATCCTTCAACCTCTCTTCATAGGACCTGCCCTCCATACCAGGCAACATCCTGGTAAACCTCCTCTGTACCCGCTCCAATGCCTCCACATCTTTCTTATAATGTGGGGACCAGAACTGCACACAATACTCCAAGTGCGGGCGCACTAGAGTTTTGTACAGTTGCAACATGATGCTGCGGCTCCTAAATTCAATCCCCCTACCAATAAAAGCTAAGACTCCATATGCCTTCTTAACAACTTTATCCACTTGACTGCCTACTTTCAGGGATCTATTGACACACACACCAAGATCCTTCTGTTCCTCAACACTATTAAGAGCCCTCCCATTAGCCCTATACTCTACACATTTATTGTTCCTGCCAAAGTGCATTACCTCACACTTTTCCACATTAAACTCCATTTGCCACCTCTCGGCCCAGCTCTGCAACATGTAAGATTCTAAGGGAATCCCAACAGGTAGATGCTGAGAGGATGTTTCCCCCTTGTGGAGAATCCTCAAAGAAGCATAGTTTCCAAATTCAGGTGTCTCTCATTTAATATGAGGAGGAATTTCTTCTTTCAGATGGTCATTATCCTCCCCCCAGAGAGAAACGTAGAAAAACAGAAACTAGGAGCAGGAATAGGCATTCAGCTCATCAAGCCTACTCTGCCATTCAAAATGGCAAAATGCCAAAGGTTCACCTCCCTCTGAGTGAAGAAGTTTCTTATCTGAGTGCTAAATTACCTACCCCATATCCTGACAATGTGACCCCAGCCAGAGGAAACTTGCTTACATCCAGTCTGTCCAGCCTTGTCAGAATTTTATACATTTCAATTAGATCTCCTCTCATTCTTTAAATTCCAATGAATACAGACCTAGTTGACCCAATCTCCCCTCATATGACAATCCTGCCAGTGCAGGAATCAGCCTTGTGAAACTTTGCTACAATACTTCTGTGACAAGTACATCCTTTCATAGGTAAAGTGACCAAAAACTGAATACATTATTCTATGTGTGGTCTCATCAAGACCTTGTACAGCTGCAGCAAGATATCCTTACTCCTGTACTCAACTTCTATTGTAATGAAGGTCAACATACTCTCTGCCTTCCTGCATGCTTGGTTTCAGTGACTGATGTATAAGGACACTCAGGTCCCTTTCTACATCAACACTTCCAAATCTATAACTATTTAAATAATGCTCTGTCATTCTGTTTCTCTGCCTGAACTGGATAACTTCACGTTTATCCACATTATACTGCATCTACCACATTTTTACCCACTCACTTAACTTGTCTAAATCAGCTTGAAGCCTCTTTAACATCCTTCTCATCAGTCACATTCCCACCAAGTTTTGTGACACCAGCAAACTTGGAACTGTTCCAACCTGCTGAGACTGTTCTAGAACCTACAGAATTTTATTAGATGTCAACCAATGTGTCCACTATTTCCATGGCCACTTCCTTTAGATCTCTGGAATATAGATTAGCAGGCCCTGGGGATTTATTGACTTTCAGTCCCATTAATTTCTCCAGTCTCTTTTTCAGTAATATCAATTTCCTTCAATTCCCTAGCATTTCTGGGAATTCAGAAACACTTGCTAATTGCTCTGCTATTTTCTTGTTCTCTATTATAAATTATTCTGTTTCAGATTGTTAAGAGCCTACATTTGTCTCCACTAATTTTTTTTTATACTTACTATTATATTGCTTGTAAGTTTATTCACATACCTCTATTTTCCCTTCTTAACCAATCACCTCGTCCTCCTTTTGATAAATTCTGAACTGCTCCCAATCCTTGGGCTTGCTACATTTTCTAACAACTTTGTATGGCTCTCTTTGAATCTAATCCTTCATTTATTCTGTTAACCATGATAGGACTGCTTTTTTGTTGTGTTTTTGGAGCAGAAAGGAACACATAACTGTTGCAATGCATATAATTGTTCCTTAAGTTGCGGGTGGCACGGTGGCACAATAGTTAGCACTGCTACCTCACAGTGCCAGGGAACTGGGTTTGGTTCCCAGCTTGCGTCACTGTCTGTGTGGAGTTTGCACATTTTCCTTGTGTTTGCATGTGTTTTCTCCAGGTGCTCCGGTTTGTTCCCACAGTCCAAATATGTGTGGGTTAGGTGGATTGCCCATGATAAATTGCACCTTGGTGTTTGGGGGACAGGTACAGTATGGTGTTAGGTACAGAATAAAGCCAACTCTAAATTGTCCCCATTGGCATGCCTCCCAATTCAGGCAACATCCTTGTAAATCTCTTCTGCACCCTCTCAATAGCTTCCATATCCTTCCTGTAGTGAGGCAACCAGAACTGCGCAGCCGACATCTCTACTTCATGACTCCCATCAAATACTCCCAGGACAAGTACAGCATGGTATTAGATATTCAGTAAAGCTCCCTCTACACTGCTCCATCAAACATTCCCAGGACAGATACAGCACGGTGATGCATACAGACTAAAGCTCCCTCAACACTGTCCCCATCAAACACTCTCAGGATAGGTAAAGCTCTCTCTATACTATAAAGCTGCCTCTTTGGTACATCATGATTTACACCAGTCTGGTGTTACTCATTAAGCACTTGAGGTGATGGAGAATCATAAATGTTTCTGGATGGAATAACCTTCATTTACACTCATTTTTGTGGTATTTCTTGAATTACTGATGGATATTAACAGCTTAGCAATGATGAGAAGTTGGCTGGGTTCTGGTTTGGAAAGGACTGCTTTGTCTTATAATCATTAATTAGTCACAAAAAAACCAAGCCTGGCCTGTCTAAGTCTGGGTCACTGAGGACAGGCTTGTAACCATGGAAATGATGGCATTAACCAGTTCCTCTCTTTTTTTACAGGAGGATTGTTTGTTTCAGGGTGTATCCAGTGAGGAGCTGAATGATAACTGGGCTGTAATAACTTTATAACTCCATTTCTTGTGGATTGAATAACTCCCGGAGAGTGAGGAGACAGCGGGGAATTTCTGTTTGGAGTTAGTGTTCAGGTCAATATGAGCCAGGAGGTATGTCAGACAGAGAGCACCCTTCCTCACCCTGAGGCTTTGAATGAGTTGGAGTGTAGGATCTGCTTTAACTGTTATGATCTGCACAGCAGAAAGCCCAAGATGTTAAGTTGCCATCACTGTGTTTGTGCAAAGTGTCTCCAGAGCCTGAGATCCTCGTCGACCCACAGTATCAGCTGCCCATTCTGCAGACAGGAGACGATGATGGTGAAGGAGAAGGTGTGCCGACTGCAGGATGACCCTCACATCATGGCAATCCTCAGAGACCCAGAGAAGGCCAAGAACTGGTCAACGTCTGAGCTGATGTTGTTACCTGCCAATCTTACAACCCTGAGTGAGATTACCAGCAAATCCTCAAACTGCCTGCTCGGCACCGTTACGGATCCTCAGAGAGAACCAACTCAAGCAAACACCACCAACACATTGCCAATCATCAGCTACAGGCCACCCAGCATGGACTCCCTGGCATCCATATCCTGCCAGCGAGTGGCAGGCACGTGCCAACCCTGTCTCTGGAAGGGATTTCCCCACTTTCTCACTTGGACTTTGGGACTGTTTTATTTCAGTTCGGTTCCCCTTGGTATTTACCTGCTGGTGATTCAGAATGTTACGCTCGGGATAATTTTCATCAGCCTTGTCCCTTTCAGTCTGCTGCTATGTGTCATCTATGGGTTCTGTCAATGTGTGTTCCATGAAACTTTGTATTGTTTGACCAGGTAACATCAAAGACTGGGCAGTGTTTAGAACAGAGATGAGGTGTGAGCTACCAATATTATAGAGTATGGGATCATGTATAAATGTGCAGGGCTACCTACCTTGTTGTTTAGTTCATTATATGTATTTTCATTTGGGTCTGGAATTAACATGAATGTCTCTAGCCAGCAAGACATCTCATAGAGAAAAGGGCAATTTACCATGAGGAAAGCCAAAGAATGGGGCCAGGTTGAGCTCTGGGCTTTGTTACATAGAACATAGAACACCAGAGCACAAACAGGCCCTTCAGCCCACAAGTTGCGCCAATCATACGCATACCTACTAGGCCACAGAACTATCTGTAACCCCCAATCTCATTTAATCCCATATACTCATCCAGAAGTCTTTTAAAAGACCCCAGCGAGTTCACCTCGACCACCACCGATGGCAACCAATTCCATTCACTCATCACCCTCTGAGTGAAAAACTTACCCCTAACATCTCCACTGTACTTGCTGCCCAGCACCTCAAACCTGTGTCCTCTCGTAGTGACCATTTCAGCCCTGGGAAATAACCTCCTAGAATCCATCCTATCTGTAGTTCTCAACATTTTATAAACCTCTATCAGGCCTCTCAACCTTCATCTCTCCAGGGAGAAGAGTCCCAGCTCCCTCAACCTATCTTCATCAGGCGTGCCTCCCAATCCAGGCAACATCCTTGTAAATCTCCTCTGCACTCTCTCAATAGCTTTCACATCCTTCCTGTAGTGAGGCGACCAGAGCTGCGCACAATACTCCAAGTGGGGTCTGATAAGAGTGTTATAAAGTTGAAACATTATCTCCCAACTCCTAAACTCAATCCCTCGATTAATGAAGGCCAGTACACCGTACACCTTCTTGACCACATCCTCCACCTGCGAGGCTGATTTAAGAGTCCTATGGACCCAAACCCCAAGATCCTTCTGCTCCTTAACACTGCTAAGACTCCTACCCTTGATATTGTACTCCTTCATCCCATTGGTCCTGCCAAAACGGACCACATTTATCTGCATTGAAGTTCATCTGCCACTTCTCCTCCTGTTCTTGCATCCTATCTATGTCTCGCTGCAACTTCTGACATCCCTCCAGACTATCCAACCTTCGTGTCGTCGGCGAACTTACTAACCCATCCCTCCACTTCCTCATCCAGGTCATTTATGAAAATGACAAACAGCAAGGGTCTTAGAACAGATCCCTGGGGCACTCTGCTGGTGACCGACCTCCATGCAGAACAAGACCCATCCACAACCACTCTCTGCCTTCTGCAGGCAAGCCAGTTCTGGATCCACAAGGCCAAAGCCCCTTGGATCCCTTGCCCTCTCACCTTCTCAAGAAGTCTTGCATGGGGAACCTTATCAAACACTTTGCTGAAATCCATGTTATTTTGGTGAAAAGTGGGACAGGATATAAACAAATTACTAACAGTATCATAATTCACACCTTGGACTAGCTGCAGTTATATTGAAAACAAGTGGCGGAATCCATCCACAATGTTTGTCCGAATTTCCCTGCGGAGAGTAGGGTCAAACTGGTAAGAACAAGACACAAGAAGCAGAAAGGGACAAAGCATGATTGTTCTTGGAGTTAGTTCATTACTGGAAACCAACTAATGGATAGATATAAAAATAAAATCTTTCAGATAAAATCCTCAAGTCAAGCTCAATCAATAACAGATCAATGTTAACACTTTTGCTTTTATTAGTTTCAAATATGTGAAAAATCTTGGGGAAAATATCAAAAATATTTATTATCATTTCAGCTCATGCAGACCAGAGCACCAAGTATGACCTTGGTGTTCAGGATTCAGATCCAGGGGTTGTGAGCAGATTTTGTTGCTCTGGGTTCTGGGATCAGTGTGAGAGTTTCCAATATTGTAATTGGGACAGCAGTGCTGAAAAACTCATAGTGTAGCATGTATTCACAGCACAGGCCCACAATTATCTGGGTCTCAAAACACAGACCCAGATAATTAAACACTCTCAAAACACAGACCCAGATAATTAAACACTCTCAAAACACAGACCCAGATAATAAAACACTCTCACAACACAGACCCAGATAATAAAACACTCTCACAACACAGACCCAGTTAACAAAACACCAATGCAGCACAGACCCAGACAATGGTACACTCTCACAACACAGACCCAGATAATAAAACACTCTCACAACACAGACCCAGATAATAAAACACCAACACAGCACAGACCCAGATAATGGTACACTCTCACAACACAGACCCAGTTAATAAAATATCATCATGCTGGTGCAGGAGGAGGGTTTTGAGGAGCATGGTGAAGGGGTGTTTGGGAAGGATAGAGTGATAAAAATGGAGGATACCAGAATGCTGATATCCTGGGGTGTTGCAAAGCTGGGGAGTTTACTAAAGGGAAGGTCAATGGAGAAATTGGAAAACAAGCAAGAGGATTTTAAAATGTTAGCTTTGCTGGACTGAGTTCAAATATAGGTCAGTGAACACGGGGGAGGGTGGCGGTGAGGAATGGGATCTGCCATGTGTTAGGACACAGACACAGAATTGTGGCTTTGATAAAAGCCATTCTGTGCTGTGGACATTAGAGATATTCAAACCATGGAACTTAGGAAATATTGGCGGGCAGATGAGGAAGAACAGCACGTGGTAAGACACTGGTGAAGGAATGGATCTCCATCTCTCCTTCGGAGAGCCAGTACAGACAATGGGCTCAATGGCTCCTGCGATTTCAAGAAATATTTGAGTCGAGATGGTTGTTAAACAGTCACACGTGCTTAACATGTTAATGGAAGCTTTATAAAAGCTTACCATCTAAAGCCCTAGTGATAACGTAGCAGCAAGATCCCCAGAGGAGACAATAGTGATGCATCGGAGATAAACAGAACAAGTTCAGGTCTGCACTCAATAACATTTAGTCCGTGGTAGTATCAATATGACTATACAAAGAAAACTTAGCAAAGGCAGAGATTACTTTAAAGAAAATAAATTAAAGAAAATGTTGCAGCAACGCTCATACAGGACAGATTGTCTACCGAGGCCATATGGGTGGAGCTGAGAAACAGAAAAGGTATGACCACATTAATGGGGTTGTATTACAGACCACCCAATAGTCAGCGAGAATTAGAGGAGCAAATCTGCAGAAAAATACCAACTGCCGAAAACATAAAGTTGTGATAGTAGGGGATTTTAATTTTCCACATATAGATTGGGACTCCCACACTGTTAAAGGTCTAGACAGGGTAGAATTTGTAAAATGTGTTCAGGAAAATTTTCTAAATCAATATATAGAGGTACCAACCAGAGAGGTTGCAATATTAGATCTCCTATTAAGAAATGAGTTAGGGCAAATGACAGAAGTGTGTGTAGGGGAAATTTTGGCTCCAGTGATCATAACACCATTAGTTTCACCTTGATCATGGATAAAAATAGATCTGGTCCTCGGATTGAGGTTCTAAACTCGAAAAAGGCCAAATTTGAAGAAATGAGGAAGGATCTAAAAAGAGTGGATTGGGACAGGCTGTTCTCTGGTAAGGATGTGATTGGTAAGTGGGAGGCCCATAAAGGAGAAATTTTGAGAATGCAAAGTTTGTGTGTTCCTGTCAGGATTAAAGGCAAAGTGAATAAGAATAAGGAACATTGGTTCTCGAGGGATATTGCAACTCTGATAAAGAAGGAGAGAGAGATGTATGACATGTATAGGAAGCAGGGAACAAATAAGATGCTTGTGGAGTATAAAAAGTGCAAGAAACTTCTTAAGAAGGAAATCAGGAGGGCTAAAAGAAGACAGGAGGTTGCTTTGGCAGTCAAGGTGAAGGATAATCCTAACAGCTTCAAAAGGTATATTAAGAGCAAAAGGACAGTAAAGGATAAAATTGGTCGTCTTGAAGATCAGAATGGTTGGCTATGTCTGGAACCAAAAGAAATGGGGGAGAAATTAAATGGGTTTTTTGCATCTGTATTTACTAAGGAAACTGACATGGAATCTATGGATATAAGGCAAACAAGTAGGGAGATCATGGAACCTTTACAGATTAAAGGGGAGGAGGTGCTTGAGGCAAATCAGAGTGGATAAATCCCTCAGACCTTGAAGGAGACTAGTGTTGAAATTACAGGGCCCCTGGCAGATATATTTAAAATGTCAGTATAAAAGTGAGGTGCCGGCTGATTGGAGGATAGCTCATATCGTTCCGTTTTTTAAAAAAGGCTCAAAAAGTAGTTTGGGAAATTATGGGCCGGTAGATTTGATGTCAGTAGTAGGTAAATTATTGGAAGGTGGGAGGATCTATAAATACTTGGATGGACAGGGACTTATTAGGGAGAGTCAACATGGGTTTGTGTGTGGTAGGTCATGTTTAACCAATCTATTAGAGCTTTTTGTGGAGGTTACCAGGAAAGTGGATGAAGGCAAGGCAGTAGATGTTGTCTACATGGACTTCAGTAAGGTCTTTGACAAGGTCCAACATGGAAGGTTAGTTAGGAAGGTTCAGTCACTAGGTATACATGGAGAGGTAGTAAATTGGACTAGACATAGGAAGAAGCCAGAGAGTGGTAGTGGAGGATTGCTTCTCTGAGTGGAGGCCTATGATTAGTGGAGTGCCGCAGGGATCAGTGCTGGGTCCATTGTTGTTTGTCATCTATATCAATGATCTGGATGATAATGTGGTAAATTGGTTCAACAGATTTGCTGATGATACAAAGATTGGAGGTGCAATGGACAGTGAGGAAGGTTTTCAAAGCTTGCAGAAGGATTTGGGCCAATTAGAAAAATGGGCTGAAAAATGGCAGATAGCGTTTAATGCAGACAAGTGTGAGGTGTTGCAATTTGGAAGGACAAACCAAGGTAGAACATACAAGGTAAACAGTAGGACACTGAAGAGTGCAGTAGAACAGAGGGATCTGGGAATACAGATACATAATTCCATAAAAGTAGGGTCACAGGTAGATAGGGTCATAAAGAGTGCTTTTGGAACATGGGCCTTTATAAATCAAAGTATTGAGTATAAGAGTTGGAATGATATGGAGAGGTCATATAAAACATTGGTGAGGCCAAATTTAAAGTATTGTGTGCAGTTTTGGTCACCTAATTACAAGAACAATATTAATAAGGTTGAAAGAGTGCAGAGAAGATTTACAAAGCTTATTGCTGGAACTTGAGAAACTGAGTTACAGAAAAAAGGTTGACTAGGTTAGGACTTTATTCCCTGGAGTATAGGAGAATGAGGGGAGATTTGATAACGATGTATAAAATTATGTTAGGTATAGATAGAGTGAATGCAAGCAGGCTTTTTCCACTGAGGCTAGGGGAGAAAAAAATCTAGATGACATGGAGAAGGGGGAAAGTTTAAAGGGAATATTAAGGGGGACTTCTTCACACACAAGAGTGGTGGGAGTGTGGAATAAGCTGCCAGATAAAGTGGTAAATGTGGGGTCACTTTTCCACATTTAAGAAAAACTTGGACAGGTACGTGGGTGTGGAGAGATATGATCCAGGTGCAGGTCAGTGGGACTAGGCAGAAAAATGATTCGGCATGGCCAAGAAGGGCCAAAAGGCCTGTAGTGTTCTATGGAATGGTGGAAAGGAATGCAAGACAAGGGGTTGAAATGTGGGTTTTCGGGGAGAGAGGTGATTATAAGAAAATTGAAAAGCAAATGGTCAGTATCAGAGAGGAAAGAACTATTAACAATCACAGCAATGGTGGGTCAAAGGTAATGTCACAACCACATCATGGTAATGTCACTAACATTACCACGGCTGATCACAATTATTGTGCAAAGTTAATTCAATTTGATTGATGGAGTTAGGATAGAGGAGAAGGTCAGGCAGTGAAATCATGAGTAATCACTCAAACAGAGCTGGCCAACACCAGCCTCACAGGAACTGTGATGACAGCAGCAGAGACGTGATAAGGAGGAAAAGCAGCTCTCTGGTTGATTCACAGGATGAAACGAAGATTTATTTATGGGATTACTAACAAAGACCTCAGGGCAAAGTAACACATCTCTCAGTCATTTCCACTGTGCCACCAACCAAATTAACCAGCTGTTCCCACTCTTACACAAAAGCAAACACTGTCATTTCCCAGACTCGGAGTCCTGCTATCTTCACTGATCCATCCGTATTTACACTAGGTTCCCCCACTCCAACACTCCTTTAGAGTTTTATCCTTTATTTTATCTCTCCATGTTTTCCCGATCACAATGCATCATTTCACACTTCTTCACATTGAACTTCATCTACCACCTATCTGCCCACTTGTCTATGTCCTTCTGACATTCTACACTGTCTCCTCAAAGTTCACAATACTAACCAGTTTTGTATTCTCATCATATTTTGAAATTGACCCCTGCACACCAAAATCTCAATCATTAATATATATATAGCAGGAAAAGCAAAGGTCACCATTACTGATCCCTGTGGAACCCCAGTTCAGCTTGAAAAATATCCATTGACTGTTACTGTCTGCTTTCTATCATTCAGCCAATACTTAACCACATTGCTACTACTCTTTTTGTTCAATGAGCTATAACTTTTCTCACCAGCCTGTGTGACACTGCATTGAATCCCTCTTTAAAATCAACAGTCTTACTCTCATCAACCTTCTCTGTTACCTCCTCAAAAAATTCCAGTAAGTTAAGCACAGTCTCCCATGCTGGCTTCTCTAAATTAGCCTAGATTTATCTATGTAACTATTAATTCTGTCCTGAATTATACTCTCTAAAAGTTTCTCTTCCACTTAAGTTAAACTGATTGGTCAGTAGTTGTTGGGTTTAGCATTACACCACGTTTGTAAATAAGAATTTTATCTTTGCAATTCTCCAATCCTCTGGCACCACCCCTGAGTCTAAGGAAGACTGAAAAGTGATGCCCCTGCAATTTCCAACCTCACAACCCTCAGTGTCCCAGGATGTATCTAATCTGCTTCTTGATCTCTATCCATTCCAATTATAGAGATTGAATCTTCAACCTCATGTTCCCTGTAACTAATCCAACAATGGGATTGTACCAATAGGATGAGCTAGGACTGCTTCCCTTCACTTCCTCTGGTCACTGAACTGGGCAGGGTAACAGTCTCATTGCCACACCCTTCCCTTCCCCTCCCCCAAGTGCTTGAGGTGGCACACACTCATAAAACCTAAACAAAGCAGAAGGAGGCCATCAAGTCTGCATCATTTGTTCAACAAAGCATTGTGCTCAAGCCTGATCCCTGTAACCCCACTCCTCTAATCTCCATGTCCTAATCTCTATGTCCAATTTAGAACATAGATCATAGAACACTACAGCACAGTACAGGCCCTTCGGCCCTCAATGTTGTGCCAACCAATGTAACCAATTTTATGACCCTCTATCCTAAACTATTCCAATGCTATCCATTTGCCTATCCACTGACCATTAGAACGCCCTTAAACTTGACAAGTCCACAACTGCTGTAGGCAGTTTAGCATGACCAATCCACCTAACCTGCACATCTTTGGACTGTGGAAGGAAACCAGAGCATCCAGAGGAAACCCATGCAGACACAGAGAGAATGTGCAGACTCCACACAGACAGTGACCCAAGGCTGGAATTGAATCAAGGTCCCTGGAGAGGTGAGGCAGTTGTGCTATCCACTGTGCCGCCCAAAAAACTCCATTAGACTCAACAGCACAGCACACAGTTCATCCGCTGGAACAGGATCAAACAATAGAACATAGAACATAGAACATTACAGCACAGAACAGGCCCTTCGGCCTTCGATGTTGTGCCGACCAAAATAAAAAGCAATGCCCCTCCTAACTAAACCATTCCATTCTCATCCATATACTTATCAACTAACCTCTTAAACGCCACCAAACTTGGCGCATCTACAACAGCTGCAGGCAGGGCATTCCACTCCCTAAGCACTCTTTGAGTAAAGAACCTACCTCTGATATCCGTCCTATAACTCATACCCCTTAATTTAAAGTTGTGTCCCCTCGTGCTAGCTTTCTCCATCCTAGGAAAAAATGTTTAACACCAAGTCACAAAATTAGGAAAAAGTGGTGAAAAGCTTCCTCAAAGGGGTAGGTTTTTAGGAGCATCATATTGGACAGAGAGAAGGAAGGTTTTAGAGAGGATATTCTACAGCACTGGGCCTTTACAATGTAAAAAAGAATCCAACAGTCTTGTACAGGCTGGATTTGAACCCGGGTCCCAGGAACATTAGCTGAATTTCTGGGTTGATAGTCTGGTGATGATACTCCTAGGACATGGCCTTACTGTGTGTCCATTTTGTTTTGTTCATTCTTTGTCTACTCCCAGGATACATAGAAGCAGACAGGTAACATTGCGGATTGACAGAGGATGCAGAGAATGAGAAAACAGTTTGAAAAGGCATGAAACTAAACAGACAGGAAAGTTTAATCAAAATAGACAGATGACCATTATCAGACCACCACCATTTAATACTGACTCCACATCACATTATATTGGACTTTTGTTTTGCTTATCATTCTTGGGACAGCAAAGTGGTTAGCACTGCTGCCTCACAGCTCCAAGAACTTCCGACTGGGGTCACTGTCTGTCCGTGTGCAGTTTGCATTCTCCTCATGTCTGCGTGGGTTCCCATCGGGTGTTTTGGTTTCCAGCCACACTCCAATGTGTGTGGGTTATGTTAATTGGCCATGCAAAATTTCCCCTTAATCTCTTGGGATGTGTGGGTTAGAGGGAATATTGGGGTAAATTTGTGGGGAAAGGGCCTGGGAGGTGGGATTATTGTTGGTGCAGACTCAATGGCCTGAATGGCTTCCTTCTGCACTGTAGGCGTTTATGATTCTGTGTCATCGCTGTAGTATCAGTGCAAAGAACAGACATTTTAAACTCACTTTATATCCCAGAGAGTTGTGGGGCTGGAAGAAATGGTGAGGGAAGGAGGCAAGATTTATAAACAGCAATGAAAATTGGCCCATTTGAGAACCTATTCTTTTTTCCCAGTGGGCAGGGAATAACAGTGATGTGAATTCTGACATTCTGAATGAGTGTTTACTCTGTAAGAACAAAATCCAGAAAAAATATACACCCCCCCCCCCCCCCCCCCCCCACCCTCCTGGCTACCGTCCCACTGAGTAATTGGATTGGCTGAGTAATCATGGGCTTATTGCCAAGCTGCTTCGCTCAGAATGGTCCCACAGACCCCGGCTGGCATTAGCCCAGCAATTAATATCCGTGAAATGAAGTGAAGTGGAACCAGGGGAAAAATAATCTCTGCACACAGGTCTAGAGGTAACACAGATTAGAACAAGCAATCTGAACATCACTGAGTGATAGATACATCAACAATTTTCCATTTATAATGTAGAACATGCAAAATAAATACAAGAGAAATCAATGTAACAACTAAAAGACCATAAAACATAGCAGCAAATTAGGCCACTCGGCCCATTGAGTCTGCTCTGCTATTCAATCATGGCTGATACTTTACTCATCCCCATTCCTCTGCCTTTTTCCCATTAGGGCTGCTCTTGAATTTTTTTCGAGATTATCCTCATGCTTCACATCCTTAGTGTATGCTTGACGTGGATCATTTGATGGGCAACACGACAGCTCAGTGACTAACGCTGTGCTGTGCAGATACATGGATTTGAGCCGTATCTGTGGGAGTTTGCACGTTCTCCCCGTGGTTGCGTGGGTTTTCTCCGGGTGCTCCGGTTTCCTCCCACATCCCAAAGATGTGCTCTTAGACTAATTGGCAAAACAAATTCTCCCTAAATTGTCTCAAATTTGGTTTTTAATCCATGGATCTATAAACATAGACAGGGATCATGGGTAGAGGTGGGAACATCGGGGTGGCGGCGCGGGCTCGTTGGGCCGAAGGGCCTGTTTCCTGTGCTTTTTTTTGTTCTTTTGTTCTTTGTTCTTAACCCCTGATCCCTTCATTAATCAAGAACCTATCTATCTAAGTTAGGAAGATTAATTATAAATTAACTGCATTTGGGGAGGTTGTTCTGACCATTTTCAGCTGGAGAGGTCTGAAGAAGTCCCATTGTTGCTGGGCTCTGGATCTTGGGTCCTGGATCCTTCTGTCAGTTTGGCCTATCCACTGGCATTGGGCTAGATTTCCAAACAACCCATCCCTCCTTACAGAAACTGCCCCATCTTCCTTTCTCAATGTCAGTTTTACTGAGGGCAACACGCTGAAAATCCAGTCCTCTGTGTGAAAAACAATTTGCTAATATCTGCCCAAAGTTACCAGTAACAAAATTCATGGAATGAGGGTCATTAATGGCACAGAAGAAGGCCATTTCATCCAACGAGTCCTTGCCAACCCCCATGAAGCAAAATTCACTCAGCCTCAATCCCCTGTTCGATCCCACATAGTTCTGAAAATTAATTTCACACAAACACGTCGTGGTACCTGTGTGCTGTTATAATATAAATATGCTGGACAGAGCAAGAGTTAACATGGGAATGGAAAATTGCACCATCCACGTGATATGATGTATAGAGTCACAGGGTAAGTGATTCTGAGAGGGCAGTCTAGAGAAAATGTTTTGTAAGAAGCTAGATTGCATAGTGAATAGCATCATGCATGAGGGCAACTTGGATATGTAAACAGTGCCCAGTATCTTTATATTACAGCATGCAGGGGTGGCACAGTGGCACAGTGGTCAGCACAGCTGCCTCACAGCGTCAGGGACTCAGGTTCAATTTCCACCTTGGCTCACTGTCTATGTGGAGTTTGCACCTTCTCCCCCTATCTGCATGTGTTCCCTTTGAGTCTTAACAATGTGCTGGTTAGGTGCATTGGCCATGCTAAATTCTCCCTTAAGTGCACCCGAACAGATGCTGGAATGTGGTGACTTGGAGATTTTCACAGTAACTTCATTGCAGTGTTAATGTAAGCTTTCTTGTGACACTAATAATTTTTTTTAAACACTAGTTAAAGACTGCCAATAAAAGGTTCATGTTTAAACATACAAATCTCAAGACCCCCTTGCTGAGACATCAAAAGACTCCGTATTGTGACGTGGTTGGAAGATGTGGAAGCTCCTATAAGATATCACATCAAAGATAATACAATAATCCAACAAGGTGATCCATGGGAATATAAAAAGGTGACAACTAAATGCATGAACCCAGAACAGTATCCTGAGCTATGAAAACACTGAAACTAAGGTACAGGGTATGCTTCATTATGGGCTACAAAGAGGAATCCACAAGAGTGGATATTTACTCGAGAAATAACAAGAACCTGAGCATGAGACAGTAAGCAAAATACAAAAATGTAGCTGTAATTTAGGATATGTAACAGTAAAAGAGAAGAGAAGGCTGACAGCTTAAAATCCAAACAGCCTGTAAAAAGTGGTTAGCAGAGTCAGCAGTTTAAAAAAAACCTGCAATGTTTATTAAAAAAAAGAGACCTGCAGATTTTAAGAACATGGTGCTGTCCCTGTAAGTTTAAAAATGGTCTTGATCTGACCAGCTGGGGTCCAGGGTGTCCAACATCAAAAGGACTTGCAGAGTTAACTAAAAAAAGAAAACTCCAGGAACAGAGTGGTACCACCAGAGTGACAGTTTGAGATGTGGGAGAACTGTCAAGCCGTCTGAGTTTATAAAGCAAGAGAGTGAGAAGGGACAGCAGATGAAGATAATACTGTAATACTCCATTGGAAGTTTTCTTTGGAGAAGAAAGGATGATGTTGTGATAATGTGTGCATGTCACTGTAATGTAATAGTACTCCTCAGAGCAAAGTTCAGCTTGGAGATGGAGGATAGCACCATACACAGTATGATATATTGAGTCACATTGTAAGAGACTCTGAGCTGACAATCCCACAGAGAGACTCTGTAAGAAGCCAGCCAGCATGATGATCATGTATTATGCCAATCTGAAATCCTGTAAACAGTGAAAGATTACCAATAAATGGTTCAAATTTAATCATAAAAATCTCAAGATCTCCTCATTGAGTCAGAATCCCATATTACAACTTGACATACAGATGTACAACCTAGGGGCAGGGAGTGGGCCACTCGGCCCTTCAAGCATGTTCCACCACTCAGTAACACTATGTTTGATCTTATTGTAACCTCAACATTCCAATAACCTTTCACTCCCTTGTTAATCAAGAATCTATCTGGCTCCGTCTTAAAAAAACCCGAGACTTTGCTTCCACTGATCTTAGGCTGATTGCTGTTAACAATTTGTCCCTAAATTAGGCATCTCTCAATCTGGTTATAATTCCTTTATTGTGGAGACCAATAAGCGTAAAGGTTATAGGTAGAAGAGGGCACTCACAATGTTAAAATGGTGGCACGGGCTTGGTGGGCCGAAGGGCCTGTTTCCTGTGTTGTGTGGTTCTTTGTTCTTTGTTGACTGCATTCTAAGGAAGACAGTTCCACACACCCATTTTGTTCTTCTTCACTGTATTTTTCATATTCTGTCCAATCTCCTGACCTGTCACTCACATTTGTGTAATTATATACTTTTTCTGTATGTTTGATACTGATGTTCAAAAGGAGGGAAGTTGGAATGGATAAGGGGGGGACAGAAAAATTGAGATGGCCAATGTCCCGTCAGTTCTCAATGAAAAGATCAAGGGCAGGTAATTGTCCCGGTGGGGATGTCAGAATGTTGGAGGCACGTGAAAGGATCTGTGGAGGGTGGGGGAGGATTCTTGCTCAAAGAAATGAGTACAGAGACAAAGGTGACGGAAGATTTCAACATCATGTCAAGCCTGGAATTTATTGAAATGGAGACGTAACAGTAAAGCAGAGTCCTTTGCTCAGGAAGGGAAAGGTCGGAGACTATGGTGAACTCACAGCAAGAGCTGGGGCTTGAAGGGATGGAGTTCAAGGGATTGGGACTGGTGGAGGTCCTGAGATGGCGCAGTGTGTTGATAATTTGTTGAAGCTTGCGTTTCTTTACATCTGTAAGAAACAGGAAAAAGTTTTTTGTTAACATGTCAAATGATGCAGAGGATGTAATGAAACTAGGAACAGGGACAGATTTGAGAGAGAGTGAGACAGTGTTACTGAAGAGAATATTGAGTATCTTCATATGGTGGCTTTCAGGATTTGGTGAGAACAGCAGTTCAAAGAATGTTGTATATTCTGGAGGTACCTGTAATCCTGGAGGTTATAGACAAGGTGGAATTTGAGTTGAAATCCACATGGGGTAAATCAGAGATGAAGACAGTCACTGAGAAAGGAAATTTGGTTATGGAAGCGAGTCTTGGGAAATACTTTGTCCAACACTGAGAGAGAAATGGAAAGTAATGGAGGTGAATGGGGAGGGGAGAGACATATGGAAATCCTGTCAGGGAGAAGAGCAGTACTTCTTCAGGGAAGGCATTTCTGGAAGAGGATTGGCAGTGAGGAAAACACTGAATGAAAACAAATTATTGCAGATGCTGGAATTGAGATCTTGTTCCAGCTCCCTCCCATAGCTCCTTTACTGGTACACCGATGACTATTTTGGTGCCACTTCATGATCTCATTCAAACCTCAAAAAATTCACCAACTTTGCTTCCAGTTTCCACCCCTTCATCGCTTGGTCCATCTCAAAATTTCCCTTCCCTTCCTTGTGCTTTCTGTCTCCATTTCCAGCAATAGACTATCTATCAATATCCATTATAAGCCCACTGACTCCCACAGCTATCTGGACTACAGCTCTTTAAACCCCACATCCTGTAAGGACTCCATCCCTTTCTCTCAACTCCACCGCCTTCATCGCTTTTGTTCCAATGATGCTACTTTCCAAAGTGGTGCTTCTAACATGTGTTTCTTTTTCCTGAAATGTGAATTCCCATCTACAGTTATCAAACAGGGCCCTCAACAACATGCAGTCCATCTGCCATGCCACAACCCTCACCCCAATCCCTCCCTCCCAGAACAAGGATAGCAGCCCACTTGTGCTCACATTTACCCCACCAGTCTCTGCATGCAAAGCATAATCCTCTGCCATTTTTGCTAACTCCAGCATGATTCCACCACCAAACACATCTTTCCTTCACTCTCCCTGTCAGCATTCCACAGAGACCATTCCCTCTGGGATAACCTAGTCCACTCCTCTATTACACCCAACCCCTCTCCTGTCACTCATGGCACCTTCCTATACACCTGCCCCTTTATCTCTTCCTTACTCACCATCCATGAACCAAAGCATTCATTCATAATTAAGCAGCATTTCATTTGCCACTCTTTCAATTTAGTGTATTGCATTTGCTGCTCCCAATGTGGTCTCCTCTATATCGGAGAGACTGGGTGATTACTTTGCTAAACATAGAACATAGAACATTACAGCGCAGAACAGGCCCTTCGGCCTTCGATGTTGCGCCGACCAATTAACAAAAAGTAATGACCCTCTAACCTAAACCATTCCCTTTTCATCCATAAACTTATCTACTAACCTCTTAAACGCCACCAAACTTGGCGCATCTACAACTGCAACAGGCAGGGCATTCCATACCCTTATCACCCTCTGGGTAAAGAACCTACCTCTGACATCCATCCTATAACTACCACCCCTTAATTTAAAGCTATGTCCCCTCGTGCTAGCTTTTTCCATCCGAGGAAAAAGGCTATCACTGTCCACCCTATCTAAACCTCTAATCATCTTATATGTTTCAATAAGGTCTCCTCTTAGCCGCCTTCTTTCTAACGAAAACAACCTCAAATCCCTCAGCCTCTCTTCATAAGACCTGCCCTCCATACCAGGCAACATCCTGGTAAACCTCCTCTGTACCCTCTCCAATGCCTCCACATCTTTCTTATAATGCGGGGACCAGAACTGCACACAATACTCCAAGTGCGGCCGCACTAGAGTTTTGTACAGTTGCAACATGACGTTGCGGCTCCGAAATTCAATCCCCCTACCAATAAAAGCCAAGACTCCATATGCCTTCCTAACAACCTTATCGACCTGACTGCCAACTTTCAGGGATCTATGCACATACACACCAAGATCTCTCTGTTCATCAACACTACTAAGAATCCTACCATTAGCCCTATACTCTACACATTTATTATTCCTGCCAAAGTGAATTACCTCACACTTTTCCACATTAAACTCCATTTGCCACCTCTCGGCCCAGCTCTGCAACTTGTCCAAGTCTCTTTGCAAACTATAACACCCCTCTTCACTATCTACCACTCCTCCGACTTTGGTGTCATCTGCAAATTTACTAATCCATCCTTCAATACCCTCATCCAGATCATTTATAAAAATTACAAACAGCAGGGGCCCCAAAACAGACCCCTGAGGTACACCACTTGTCACCGAACTCCACGATGAATATCTCCCATCAACCACCACCCTCTGTCTTCTATCTGCTAGCCAATTCCTAATCCAATTAGCTAAATCACCCTCTATCCCATACATCTGCATTTTCTGCAGAAGCCTTCCATGGGACACCTTATCGAACGCCTTACTAAAGTCCATATATACCACATCAACCGCCTTACCCCCATCCACCTCTTTGGTCACTTTTTCAAAAAACTCAATAAGGTTAGTAAGGCACGACCTACCCTTCACAAAACCATGCTGACTATCCCCAATCAATTCATTTCTCTCTAAATAACTATAAATCCTATCCCTAATAATTCTCTCCAATACTTTGCCCACAACAGAAGTAAGACTCACCGGTCTATAATTCCCCGGAAAGTCTCTATTCCCCTTCTTGAACAATGGGACAACATTCGCTATCCTCCAATCTTCCGGAACCACACCTGTAACCAACGACAACCTGAAGATCAGAACCAGAGGCTCTGCAAACGCCTCTCTTGCCTCCCAGAGAATCCCAGGGTAAACATCTTCACTCTGTGCACAATTAGGAACCTGACCTTCCAGTTTAACACACGATGCTGCTTCCGTGCTCACATATCTGTCCTTGGCTTGTTGCAATGTTCCAAGTAAGTTCAAAGGAACTTGGAGGAACAGCGTCTCATCTTCCGGCTAGGCACTTTACAGCCTTCCAGTCTCAACATCGAATTCAACAACTTCAGGCCTCTTTGTTTTCATTTTATTTAATTTTTTATGTTCTCTACCTTTTATTTCTTTATTGTCTTTCTTCATTTTTCTTCTTCCTCCACTCTTCCTCTCTACTTTATCTCCTCTTTCTTACCTTTTCTCCCCTTTTGCTTCCCTTTATCCTCCTTCTAAATTTTATCTCTCTTCCACCCATTTCTCCCCCTCCTTCATCTGTCACAGTTTACCCTCTGATTGTAGCTCTCGGCCATTCCCACCCTTTATTCTCTTTACGGGTTGCCTTTAGCAGCCCATGACCCTGGTTCCCGTGACTATGATTCATCTTTCATAGAAGTAGGCTGCGGGATGGCCTGGGAAGGTTTCTGCACAATAAATTTAAGCAGGGAGGAATCCCGAAACACTACACGTGTAGAGCCTCCCACACCCCGCACCCCCCCCCACCCACCAACTAAAAAAAGACTCAAGTCAGAGCAGGTAAATGAAAGAAAAAGAGAGGAGTAGGAGCAAGAGAGGCAGCGAGTGAAGCACGAGACTGAACAGACGCCTGACGTCAGCACGCGGAAGTTTTAAAAAGCAGGCTGTTCTATCAGCGGGCAGCAGAGTGAGAGGGAGCAGAGTGGGATGGCTTCAGCATGAACAGGCAGAGGCAAGGGTAAGGTCTGGTAAGTTTTTGATTCTTTAGAGTAGAAAAAATGCCAGGCAGGATGTTGGCATGCTCCTCTTGCAGGATGTGGGAAGTCAGGGAGGTATTGATTGGGTGGATTCTCAGAGGCTTTTTCCCCAGGGCTGAAATTGCTGCCACGAGAGGACACAGGTTTAAGGTGCTGGGGAGTAGCTACAGTGGAAATGTCAGGGGTAAAAGGGTGGTGAGTGAGTGGAATCGACTGCTGTCGGTGGTGGTGGAGGCAAATTTGACAGGGTCTTTCAAGAGACTTCTGGATGAGTGCATGGGACTTAATAGGATTGAGGGTTATAAGTAGGCCTAGTAGGTAGAGATAAGATCAGCACAATTTGTGGGCCGAAGGGCCTGTTTGTGCTGTAGTTTTTTTCTATGAGATTCTATGAGATCTCCAGTATCACTGACAACGACACTACAAGAGGTGCATCCAGCTGCATCTCCTAACAAACCACTTTAGGGAAGTGAAGCAGGAGCTGGATGATCTCAGGATCATTTGGGAGAATGAGAAGCTTATAGATAGTAGCTTCAGGGAGGTAGTTACACCAAAGGCACAGAGCACAGGTAATTGGGTTACCGACAGGCGAGGGAAGGGGAAAGGGCAGGCAGAACAGTGTTCCCCTCCAGTCATTCCCGTCCACAACAGGTATACCGATTTGGAGAATGTTATGGAGGATGCCTTACCTGGGACAAGCTGTGGCAGCCGGATCTCTGGCACTGAGCTTGGTTCTTCAGTGCGGAAGAGAGAGGAAAAGAAGAGAAGAGTGGTAGTGGTAGGGGGCTTGATAGAGGCACAGACAGGAGGTTCTGTGGTTGTGACAGAGGCTCTCAGATGGTTTGTTGCCTCCTAGGTGCCAGGGTCAGGGGTGTCTCTTATTGCGTGCACAGTATTCTAAAGTGGGAGGGTGGTCAGCCAGATGTTATGGTACACATCGGTACCAATAACATAGGAAGGAAAAGTGTAGAGGTCCTGAAGAGTGAGTATAGAGAGATTGGCAGGAAGTTAAAAGCAGGACCCTCAAGGGTAGTAATCTCAGGATTGCTACCTGTGCCACATGCCAGTGAGGGTAAGAGTAGGATGCTAAGATAGATGAACATATTGCTGAGGAAGTGGTGTAGGGAGGAGGGATTCCGATTTCTAGATCATTGGGACCTCTTCTGGGACAGTGGGACCTGTACAAGAGAGACGGGTTACACGTGAACTACAAAGGGACCAATGTACTTGCAGAAAGGTTTGCTAGTGTTATTGGGAAGAATTTAAACTAGATTTGCAGGAGGCCGGGAACCAGAGTGCCAGAGCAGGTAGTGGAGCAGGGGTGAAGATAAATGACAGTTCATGCAAAATCACAAATAGAAGGGTTGTGTGTGGTGGTAATAAACTTCTAAGGTGTGTCTATTTCAATGTCAGGGGTATTGTGGGGAGGGTGGACGAGCTGAGGGCGAAGATTGGCAGATGGAGTTATGACATTATAGCCATTAATGAAACTTGGCTACAGGAGGGACAAAACTGGCAGATCAATGTTCCAGGGTTCTGATGTTTCAGACTTGATAGAGGCAGAGGGGTGAAGGTAGGGGGATGGGGGTGGCATTGCTAGTCAGGGAAAATGTTGCAGCAGTGCTCAGACAGGACAGATTAAAGGCCATATGGATGGAAACAGGAAAGGTATAACCACATTCATGGGGTTGTATTATTTGAAGAAATGAGAAACAATCTAAAAAGTGTGGATTGGGACAGGCTGTTCTCTGGCAAGGATGTGATTGGTAAGTGGGAGGCCTTTCTGAGGAGAAATTTTGAGAATGCAGAGTTTGTGTGTTCCTGTCAGGATTAAAGGCAAAGTGAATAAGAATAAGGAATCTTGGTTCTCGAGGGATATTGTACATCTGATAAAGAAGAAGAGAGAAATGTATAGAAAACAGGGAACAAGTAAGATGCTTGAGGAGTGTAAAAAGTGCAAGAAACTACTTAAGAAGGAAATCAGGAGGGCTAAAAGACAGGAGGTTGCTTTGGCAGTCAAGGTGAAGGATAATCCTAAAAGCATCTACAAATTTATTAAGGCAAAAGGATAATAAGGGATAAAATCAGATCAGACTGGTTGGCTTTGTATGGAACCAAAAGAAATGGGGGAGATATTAAATGGGTTTTTTGCATCCATATTTACTAAGGAAATTGGCATGGAATCTACGGATATAAGGCAAACAAGTAGGGGGATCATGGAACCTTTACAGATTAAAGGGGAGGAGGTGCTTGAGGCAAATCAGAGTGGATAAATCCCCAGGACCAGACAGAGTGGATAAATCCCCAGGACCGGACAGGGTATTCCCTCAGACCTTGAAGGAGACTAGTGTTGAAATTGCAGGGCCCCTGGCAGATATATTTAAAACGTTGGTATCCACGGGTGAAGTGCCGGATTATTGAAGGATCGCTAATGTTGTTCCATCATTTAAAAAAGACTCAAAAAGTAATCTGGGAAATTATAGGCTGGCAAGCTTGATGTCAGTAGTAGATAAATTATTGGAAGGTGCACTAAGTGATAGGATCTACAAATACTTGGATAGACAGAGACTTATTATGGAGAATCAACGTGGCTTTGTGCATGGTAGGTCACGTTTGACCAATCTATTAAAGTTTTTCGAGGAGGTTACCAGGAAAGTCGATAAAGGGAAGGTAGTGGATGTTGTCTACATGGACTTCAGTAAGGCCTTTAACAAGGTCCCACATGGAAGGTTAGTTAGGAAGGTTCAGTTGTTAGGTATACATGGAGAGGTAGTAAATTGGATTAGACACTGGCTCAATAGAAGAAACCAGAGAGTGGTTGTAGAAGAGTGTTTCTCTGATTGGAGGCCTGTGATGAGTGATGTGCCGCAGGGATCAGTGCTGGGTCCATTGTTGTTTGTCATCTATATCAATAATCTGGATGATAATTGGTAAATTGGATCAGCAAATTTGCTGATGATACAAAGATTGGAGGTGTAGTGGACAGTGAGGAAGGTTTTCAAAGCTTGCAGAGGGATTTGGAACAGCTAGAAAAATGGGCTGATAAATGGCAGATGGAGTTTAATGCAGACAAGTGTGAGGTATTGAACTTTGGAGGGACAAACCAAGGTAGAACATACATGGTAAACGGTAGGACACTGAAGAACAAAGAGCAAAGAACAAAACAGCACGGGAAACAGGCTCTTCGGCCCAACGAACCCGCGCCGCCACCTTGATGTTCCCACCTCTACCCATGATCCCTGTCTATGTTTATAGATCTATGATTAAAAATCAAATTTGAGACAATTTAGGGAGAATTTACTTTGCCAATTAACCTAAGAACACATCTTTGGGATGTGGGAGGAAACTGGAGCACCCGGAGAAAACCCATGCAAGCACGGGGAGAATGCACTAACTCCCAAAGACACAGGCCCAAATCCATGTATCTGCACAGCACAGCGATAGTCACTGAGCTGTCATGTTGCCCATCAAATGGTACAGGTCAAGCAACACTAACAACGTGAAGCACTAGGATACTCTCGAAAAAAAATCCAAGAGCAGCCCTCTCACGACCCATTGCGTGTATGCCCCTCGTTAGACAACAGGGTGGACCAAAGCACCTGTAGGATAAAAATAAGTACATCAATATCATCATCTATTTACACACTTCCCAGGGACTCCCAAGGCTCACGATCCCTATTTTAAATCAGTTTTCTATACCCCTCCATTTCCATTCTGTTCATGTGCCCATCTAAGTATTTCTTAAATATCTCCAGAGTACCTGCCTCCACCACTTTACTTGGCAGCGCATTCCATACCCCCACCACCCTCTGTGTGAAAAACTCCCTCTAGCATCCAAATTATACCTTACCCCCCTCACCCTAAGCCCGTGACCCCTCGTGCTATTTGAGTCCATCCTAGGAAAAAGCTTAGCCCTGTTTACTCTACCTATCCCCTTCAAAATCTTGTACACCTCTATCAGATCTCCTCTAAGTCTACGTCTTTCTAAGGAAAACAGTCCCAATTTGCCTAACCTCTCCTCGTAACTCAGACCTTCCATACCAGGCAGCATCCTGGTAAACGTCCTCTGCACTCTCTCCAGAGTCTCCACGTCCTTCTGGTAGTAAGGCGACCAGAACTGGACGCAGTATTCCAAATGAGGTCTAACCAGTGTTTTATACAACTGCAACATTAAAGGCCAGCTCTTGTACTCTATATCCCTTCCTATAAAGGCTAGCATACTATATGCTTTATATATCTATATATCTTTATATCTATATGCTTTCTTCACAACCTTCTCCACTTGCTCTGCCACCTTCAGTGACTTGTTCACCTGCACCCCCAGGTCCCTCTGCATTTCTATACTCTTAGTAGGTCTACCCTTTATCGTATACCTCCCCCTTACATTCTTTCTCCCAAAATGCATCACCTCACATTTAACAGGATTGAATTCCATCTGCCATCTATCTGCCCAAGCTACCAGCCTATCAATGTCTTGCCGTATCGCCTGACAATGCTCCCCACTATCCGCAAGTCCAGCCATCTTTGTATCGTCTGCAAACTTGCTGATCATTCCACTTACTCCCTCTTCCAAGTCATTTATATATATTACAAATAGAAGAGGTCCCAGTACCGAGCCCTGCGGCACACCACTAGTGACTGACCTCCAGCTAGAAAAACACCCTTCCACTATTACTCTCTGTCTCCTATTACCAAGCCAGTTACTTATCCATCTAGCTACTTGTCCTTGTATCCCATTTGCCTTGACCTTCTCGACTAACCTCCCATGAGGGACTTTGTCAAACGCCTTACTAAAATCCATGTAGATGACATCAACAGTAGAACGGAGGGATCTGAAAGTACAGATACATAATTCCCTAAAAGTGGCATAACAGGTAGATAGGGTCGTAAAGAGTGCTTTTGGAACATTAGCTGTGGACAATGGTCTGTTTGAGGTTGTGTGATTGTTTGAAGGCAAGGAGTGGGTATGTGGGGATGGCCTTGGCGAGGTGTTCATCTTCATCAATGATGTGTTGAAGACTCCAGAGATGTCATAGCTTCTCCGCTCCGGGGAAGTACTGGACGACAAAGGGTACTCTGTCCACCACGTCCAGTGTTTGTCTTCTGAAGAGGTTGGTGTGGTTTTTTTGCTGTGGTGCGTCAGAATTGTTGATCAATGGGTCGAGTGCCATATTCTTATGAGGATACCTTTCAGCGTCTGGAGGTGTCTGTCACGATCCTCCTTATCTGAACAGATCTTTGTCTTCTTTAATGTGTTTAGGGTGGAAACTGGTGAAATGGAGCATTGTGAGGTTAGCTGTGGGCTTGTGGTACAGTGAAGCATTCCACTTGCATTCCAACCATGATTGAAAGAGTTGCATTCCAACCACTATTTTGTAAATTGAGTTTGTATCTTTATGTGCCCTGTTTGTAAACAGAAATCCCACTTACCTGATGAAGGAGCAATGCTCTGAAAGAAAGTGACTTGTGCTACCAAATAAACCTGTTGGATTTTAACCTGGTGTTGTGAGGCTTCTTACTGTGTTTACCCCAGTCCGATGACGACATCTCTACTTCTCTGACCCAGCCAGTTTTGTATCCACCTTGCCAGCTCAGCTCAGATTCCATGGGACTTCGCCTTCTGCATCAGTCTACCACACAGGACCTTGTCAAAGGCCTTACTGAAGTCAATGCAGACAACATCCACTGCCCTTAGATGGGAGGTCAGTTGTTCCTTGCATGTTAGCACAGGCTCAATGGGCCGAAGGCCCTTCTCTGCAGTATATGATTCTATCCTGGACTAGATTGCCTGACTGGTTTCAGTCTGGGTGTATTTGTCATTCTATGTAACACAATGAGAAGTTTCAATAGAGTATGTGAATCCCCCTTCTCCTCTTTAATTGTTTTGTAAACTAACGGCACTGAATACATTAACTCCGGCACTGGTTACTGCAGCTTTCAATCATTGAGTCTACCTCAGGTTAGTGGCAGTCAGAAGTTTACACTGCGCCTTCTACCAAGCAAACCCATACTCAAAGACAGGACAAAGCTGTAATCAAATTCTTAATTATTTTGAAATCTCCAACTGCCCCCATTTGCTGGCAGGAACTGCTCATCACAGTTCCAGATCCAGGTTAATTACAAACATTCCCTCAGGTTCAGGTACAGCAGCTGATCCCCAATTGCTGACTGTGCCCTGGTGTCTCCTTCTTCCTCACTGCCTCTCTGTAAGTACACAGTGACACCAGATACCCTGCCCAGACACAACAAAGCTCAGAGCTGGTGCTGAGCGCTGAGTTCAGCCCTGAGGCTCAGATCCGGGAGAGGGCTCAGCTTTCTCCCCAGTCACATAGTCGGACTCTGCCTTACCTGTCACACTGAACCAGCCTCCAGTTCTACATCTCTCTCAGCCAGTTACCATTGGCTGTTGGGGAAATCTGTGCGGAGCTGCTATCCTGCAGACCAGGACATTAAACGCTCCGGAAGCAGAGAGCACAGGACTGTGCAATGAACAGTGTGTGTGGATCCAGGCTGTCCCTCATCCCGTCTCAGGCACTCAGCTGCCTACGCTCCTACCTCCTGTCGAAGCTGGCGGAGCCTGGCTGGGGCTCGGAGATGTTGGCTGAGTGCAATGAGGCCCAACAATTACTGAATAAATTGGCTGCCTCTCACCACCACATGGCGCTCTCCCTTGGAGGATCCTGCGACTCGGTCTGTCTCCGACAGAAGCTTCAGGATACCAGGAAGACAATATACCAGCAGAGTTCAGGTATTGGAAGTGTGCGTGACTCGGTCGGGTAAGTCAGAGGGTCGGTAATGTGCCAATGAGGAGCGATTTTGGAATCGTAGACATGCCCCACAAGGACTTTACACTTACTCTCCCTTTCCCACATTATTGTACCATTACTTTTACTTTGCAATCAATGTGATTGAAGAGGAGACTGGGAGAGTGAAGTGTCCACGTGGGTACAGCAGTTGTCTCACTTGGCACAATCCCACACTGGTGAGTACAGGCTTACTGGGATACAGTTTCACACTGGGTACTGTCTCATTGCGATAACAACTCTCACTGGGAATACAGTCCCATACTAGGTACAGTCTCACTGGGATACAGCCCCATATTGTGGTATAGTGCCACACTGGGTATAGTCTCACTGTGATACCATCTCTCACTGGGGTACAGTCCCACAATAGGTACAATCCCACACTGGGTACAGTCTCACTGTGATACCATCTCTCACTGGGGTACAGTCTCACAATGGGTACAGTCCCACACTGGGAACAGTCTCACTGCAGAGTGTAGAAAGATGAGGGGGGATCTTATTGAAACTTATAGGATAGAGTGGACATGGAAAGGATGTTCCTATTCATTGGAAAAATTAGAACCAAAAAGCACAACATCAGACTAAAGGGATGAGCCTTTGAAACAGAGATGAGGAGGAATTTCTTCAGCCAAAGACTGGTGAATCTGTGGAATTCTTTGCCACAGGAGGCTGTGGAGGCCAGATCATTGGGTGTCTTTAAGACAGAGTTAGATAGGTTCTTGAATAATAAGGCAATCAGGGGTAATGGGGAAAAGGCAGGAGAATGGGGATGAGAAAAATATCATGATTGAATGGTAAAGCAGATGGGCCAAATAGCCTAATTCTGCTCTTATTTCTTATGGTTTTATGGTACCCTCACTGTCTGAGGTACAGTCTCACTGAGGTACAGTCTCACTGAGATATAGTCTCTCACTGTGTACAATCCCACACTGGACACAGTCTCTAACTGGAGTACAGTCTCTAACTGGGGTACAGTCCCATTGGGATACAGTCTCACACTGAGTGCCATCTCACTGGAATACAGTCTGTCACTAGTTTACAATCTCACTGAGGTACAGTCCCACTGGGATACAGTCTCTCACTTTGGTTCATTTTCTTAATGAATTACAGTCTCACTGGAGTAAGTCTCATTGGGTTAGCATCCCACTGGGATACATCTCTCTGGGTACAGTCTCACTGATGAGTACAGTATCTCACTGGGATGTAGTAACTTGTTTCATCTCTCAGGTAAACAATCTGTAGTGATAGCCAAAGCTCAGCAATATTTAGCCTTTTGGAACACAGGTGGAAATTTCAGTGGTTTGCTGAGTAACTGTGCCCTAGCTTTGATTTCAGCTAACAGTCTGAGTGATTTATCTGATTTCATTGCTCTTACATTGGCACTCATTCCCTGGGCTCAAAAAAGGGAGTTCAGCCTGCATCCCTTCTGATTTCTGCCCTATGACTCCTTGTTATGCTGGTGTCTAGAAACTGTGTGTGTGTGTGTGTGTGTGTGTGTGTGTGTGTGTGTGTGTGTGTGTGAGAGAGAGAGAGAGAGTGTATATACATGAGTATGTGTGTGGGTGGGTGGGTGTGTATTTGTGTGTGGGTGTATGTGTATTTGTGTGTGAGTGTGTGTATGGGTGAGTGCGAGTGAGTGAGTATACATACATGAGTATGCATGTGTGAGATGATGTATTTGTGTGTGTGTGTTTTTGTGTATGCATTTGTAAATGTGTGAATGTGTGTGTGAGTGAGTGAGTATGTGTGTGTGAGTGTGAGTGAGTGAGTGAGTGAGTGAGTGAGTGAGTGAGTGAGTGAGTGAGTGAGTGAGTGTGTATGTAAGTGAGTGAGTGAGTGTGTGTTTGTGTGTATGTGTGTATGTAAGTGTATGAGTGTGTGAGTGTGTGTGAGTTTATGTGTGTGAATATGAGTGAGAGAAAGCATGCTATGAATGACTGTGAGAGTGAATGACTGTATATGTGAGAGTAGTGAGTGTGAGGATGTCTGAGTGACTGTGTGTAGGGTAGCATTATGCTGTACATACTGATGTATGTAATTTATCTGAAACTGTATTGAACTATGTGGGTTATATACTGGCGTACACCCTTCACTGAAACCTCCTCCCTTGTCATCTGAATCTATCATCATAACCCTCCATTCACTTCTGCCTCTCTAGTTCCCTCTGTATCTTTACTAGCCACTTTAACCACTCTGCGTGGTGGTGAATTCCACATGCTCACCATTCTCTCTGTAAAGAAGTTCTGAAATCACCACTGACTTTCTTGGTGACTATTTTATAATGATAGCTTATTGTTCTGCTTTTCCCCACAGAGGAAACATTCTCTCTGCATCTACTTCCTCAAGACCTTTCCTCATTAAAAAGAGCCCTATTAACTCACCCCTCAGCCTCAATAAAAAACAGACCCAATCTGCAAATTACTGAGGTGGTTGAAATCTGAAATAAACAGAAAATCCTGGAAGGTTCCAACAAAGGGTCATCCAGACTCAAAATGTTGACTCTATTCTCTCTCCACAGATGCTCTCAGACCTGCTGAGGTTTATCAGCATTTTCTGTCCCAATCTGTCTTATAAATGTTTTTTTAACTCCATCTTTAAAGTTACAAAGTCAATGTTCAGAATGGACGAGGCAACATAAATCCATTCCTTGCTTGGTCCAAAAACCAAATTCAAAATCCAATTGCATCCAATTCTTGGTCCCCACAAGGGAGACAAACAAGGTCCAAGCTAACAAAAATATTGCATCCATTTTGCACTTGATCTTAGCCAAAAAAGCCAAGAAGCCACTCTTCTGTCCCAATCTGTTCTTTTCCTGATACCCACACATTTCTGGTATCATCCTTGTAAATCTTCTCTGTGCCCTCTCCAGTGTCTCTATATTCTTTTTATAAAGTGGTAACCAGAACGATCCTTTTTATAATGTGATGAGCAGAACTATCTGTTTTTGTTGTGTGGTGAGTAGTGGTATCTGCAGCATTGTAAGTGTAGGAAAAGCAAAATACAGGCTTAGTATAACTTCCTAAAATGATAGTTCTTTCCCTCTGGAAATGTACTCTGCTATCATTCCATTTTTATTAGGAGGCCTATAGAATATCCTGAGTCATACCATCATCCTCTTTCTTGCTCCTTAACTATATCCAAATGCTTTCTTCTTTTGCCCCACTGAAGATAGAATCATAGAATCCTTACAATTCAGAAGGAGGTTATTCGGCCCATCGAGTCTGCACCGACCACACTCCCATCCAAGCCCTATTCCCATAACCTCACATGGTTACCCTGCTAATCCCCTGAAACTTCAGTTAATTTAGCATGGCCAACCAACCCAACCTGCACATCTTTGGGCCGTGGAGGAAACCGGAGCATCTGGAGGAAACCCAAACTCCACACAAACAGTGACCCAAACTAGGAACTGAACCTGGGTCCTTGGAGCTATGAGGCATCAGTGCTAGCCACTGTAGCCATTCTTTCCTAAAGTAACATCTTCTGGACGGCACAGTGGTTAGTACTGCTGCTGCACAGCTCCAGAGACCTGTGTTCGATTCCTGGTTTGGGTCACTGTCTGTGTGGAGTTTGCACATTCTCCTCGTGTCTGCATGGGTTTTCTGCGGGTGCTCGGGGTTCCTCCCACAGTCCAAAGATATGCAGGTTAGGTTGACTGGCTATGCTAAATTAACCCTTAGTGTCCTGACACGTGTAGGTTAGTGGGAAAAATATGTAAGGGTAAGGTCTGAGTGGGATTGTGGTCAGTGCACGCTGAATGGTCTCTTGTTTTACTGTAGGGTTTCAATGATTTCTATGATTTTTTTCCCTAATCAGTACCATCACCCTCTCCCCTGATTTTTATCTTTCCTAGCTTTTCTGAACAATCATTAAAACTATAATGTTCGATCCTCACTGAACCTTCCATTGTTACCAGCATGTCCTACCCCACAGAGTTAATTTCACAATTAGCACTGAGTCAGATAGTCTTGGGGTTATTCCTCTCTCTGGAGTGCTGAACCTACAATCTGTTTCTTCTGAAGGATAGTTAAACATGTTAACTTCTTTGGCAGTACCTATCAATATAACTAGCACCTACTTCTGTTTCGAGTCATATAATTTTATAGCATAGAAAGAGGCCCTTATTCCCATCAATGCTGGCCATCAAGCAGCTATCTATTCTCAACCTATTTTCCAACATTTGGCCTTGTATGCTGTAGTGCTTAAGATGCTACTTAAATATTGTGAAGATTCCTGTCTCTACCATGCTTTCAGGCAGCCAGTTCCAAACTCCCACCAACCTCTGGGTGAAAAAAAAACTTTTCCTCAAATTCCCTCAATCTCCTGTGCCTGTCCTTAAATCTAAACCCTCTGGTTATTGACTCCTCTACTAAGGGGTATAGATTTACTCTATCTATATCCTTCATTATATTGTACACTCAATAAGAGCTCCCTTCACCCCTCAGCCTTCTTTGCTCCAAGAAAAACAACCCCAGCCTAACCTCCACAGCTGAAGCTACGCAGCCCAGGTGAATCACCTCTGCACCCTCTTTAGTGCATCACATCCTTTCTATAGCGTGATGACCAGAACTTTACACAGTACTCTGACTGTGACCTAACTTCCCTACTTTTATATTCTATGCTTTGACTAATAAAGTACCCCATGTATCTTCTTAACCTGTCCTGCTACCTTCAGGGATCTTTGGTCATGCACTCCAAGTCCTCTGTACTTCCTAGCATCTAGTGCTCTATATTTGGGTTAGATTTTTTGTCAGTGTTATCTTTGTTTTAAATATTAATTGATAAGCAAGATTTCTGTCTCTCTCTTTGTCATGTGCAGCGACTGGGACTAAGTTGATGTTTTTACTGGGCAGTACTCAAAGTCTGCAGTCTGAGCAGCAAACCGAGCTTCGGCAGATATGCTTGCTCTTCGCCTCATGCATGGAGCTCTTCCAGAGAGATCTCAGGCTGGTGCTCCGTCTCAACCTGCTCTTCTTGCTGGACGATCCCAATAAGTTCCTGACCAACACCGGGATGACCTGTGACCTGTCTGGACCCAGCTGTGACCAGGCTGCGGATGGGAAAAATGGTGAGAAGGCAGACTCTGGGGAGCTGAGTTTGGAAGTACTGGTATCGGAAGTCGGGAAACTGCTGCGTGAGGTGGAGATGAAAGTGCAACCTCCTGTCTGGAGCTCAGAGGCCACCACTGAACCTTGGACAGAAATGAACTCTGTGGACGGTGATGACACTGCCTCAACTGATGTGTTCACTGAAGAGGAAGCAGAGTCAGGCAGAAACTATAGCTGCAGAGACTGCTGCATCATCTCCTAGCCCAGTGTGGCAGCGTTCAATGGCTCCACAACATCTTATATGAGTAGCTAATCAGCCAATGTTTAACTTTATATTATTGATAGCCCCTTTGCTCTTTAGCAGTAACTGGGCATGTGAAGAATGATGGGATTGATGCCAACTGCCAGCCTCAATGGTCAATGTAACCTAAACATTGAGTGCCCCTCCCGAACCTAAATCTCTCTAATAGAGGAAACATTTGAAGAAAGTGTCTGACTTCAGAACATAGAGGTTTGCAGTGCTACCTCACAGTGCCAGGGACCTGAGTTCAATTCCTGGCTTGGTCTCCGCCTGTGTGGAGTTTGCACATTCTCCCCATATCTGTGTGGGTTTCCACCAGGTGATCCGGTTTCTTCCCACAGTCCAAAAGGCATGCTGGTTAGTTGGATTGGCCGTGCTAAATTCTCCCTCAGTGTTCGTGAACAGGCGCCGGATTGTGGAGGCTAGGGGATTTTCACAGTAATTTCATTGTAGTGTTAATGTGAGCCGACTTATGACCAATAAATAAACTTTAATCTATTGAGTACTGCCAAACTTTTTCAATTATGTTTTTGTCTTTGCCCCCTTTCCCGCTGTCACTCCATTGACTGATTTAACCCAATCTGAGCACCACTGTTTAACCTCATTCACCAAAACGACAAAATGACATGTACCAACCAACTCAATAACAGCTTCTTCCCTACTGCCATCAGACTTCTGAATGAACCTAATATATATGTCAAGCTGATCTTTACATCCAAACTATAACTGTAACACTACATTCTGCACTCACTCTTTTCTTTCTCTATGAATAGTATGCTTTGTCTGTCTAGGATGCAAGAAACAATACTAATTTTAACAATACTAATAACAATACTAATATTGTATACTAATACACTTAACAATAATAAATCAAGTTAAAGGGGCCACAGCTCAGATAGTGACAATCTCATCTCTGAGAGGCTGAGGATGTGGATTCAAATCCAACTTCAGACTGGAGCAGAATTTCCAGACTCACACTCCTGTGTCGTGCCCAAGGGAGTGCTGCACTGTTAAAGATATCAAGTGAGACCCAGAACTAAATAATGCATATTTCCTCAATTTAACCATCTTTCATGCATATAATTAAAAAATTTTTTTAAACACACACACACAGACTGACACATACACACACACTCACTCTTATTCCATACACATACAGACTAACACACACACACACTCACAAACACACATACTGATACATATACACACACTCACACTCACTCTTATTCTACACACACATTCACACAGACATCCCCATTCGACACACACACACATACAACCCCAAACACAAATACACACACACCTGTTCTACCCACACATATCCATTCCACATACACACGCACATAACCTTTCCGCACACATACCCATTCCTCACACACAGACACACAAATTCACACATCTCCATTCAGACACACATTCCACACACACATTCGAAACACACACGTGCACACACATTCCACACACACTCACCCATTCAAGTCACACATACACACACCTATTCCACACACGCACACACTCTCATTCCGTACACACATGACACACACATGCACACACACTCATCCCACACACACACCCATTCCACACACACAAACACACCATACCCATTCCAGACACACAAGCACACACACACAAGCCCATTCCACACACACACACCCAGTCCATTCCACACACACATATGCACACCTCCATTCCACACACATACCCATTCCATATACATACATGAACACACACACCCCATTCCCCACACACATCCATACACACACAGACACCCATTCTACATACACACTCACATGCACATTGACACACAGACACACCTCATTCCACATACACATCCATTTCACATGCACACATCCCCATTCAAGACACACATACACACACCCCATTCCACACACACACACATATACACATCCCCATTCAACACACACACACACTCAAAACACACAAACACCCTATTCCACACACACACACACACACACACCCATTGCATACACAGACACACACATCCCCAAAAGAGGAGGAGGTGTGGCATTGTTAGTCAGGAACAGTCTACTGAGGTAGCATAGGCTGAGGTTAGAAACAAGGAGGGAGAGGTCACACTGTTGGGAGTTTTCTATAGACCTCCGAAAAGTTCCAGAGACGTAGAGGAAAGGATTGCAAAGATGATTCTGGATAGAATCAAAAGCAACAGAATAGTTGCTATGGAGACTTCAACTTTACAAATATTGACTGGAAATAGTTTAACTACTTTAGATGGGTCAGTTTTTGTCCAATGTGCGTAGGAGGGTTTCCTGACACAGTATGTAGATAGGCCAACAAGACGCAAGGCTACATTGGATTTGGTATTGGATGATGAACCAGGCCAGGTGTTAGATTTGGAAGTAGGTGAACACTTTGGTAATAGTGGCCACAATCTGGTTATGTTTACATTAGTGGTGGAAAGGGATTGGTATATAGCCAATCAGGAATGGGCAAGCTGCAAGAAGACAGAGGATGGTGGTTGATAGAAAATGTTCATCCTTGGGTTCAGTTACTGGTGGTGTACCACAAGGATCTATTTTGGGGCCATTGCTGTTTGTCATTTTTATAAATGACCTGGATGAGGGCATAGAAGGATGGGTTAGTAGATTTGAGGATGACACAAGTCAGTGGAGTTATGGATAGGGCAGAAAAATGTTGCAGGTTACAGAGGAACATAGATAAGCTGCAGAGCTGGGCTGAGGTGGCAAGTAGACTTTAATGCAGAAAAGTATTAAGTGATTCACTTTGAAAAGAGTAACATGAATACACAGTACTGGGCTAATGGTAAGTTACTTGGTAGTGTGGACGAGCAGAGAGATCTCGGTGTCCATGTGTATAGATCCCTGAAAATTGGCACCTAGATTGATAGCGTTGTTAAGAAGGCGTACGGTGTGTTAGCTTTTATTGGTAGAGGGATTGAGTTTAGGAGCCATGAGGTCATGTTGCAGCTGTACAAAACTCTGGTGTGGCCACAGTTCTGGTTGCTGTATTATAGGAAGGACGTGGAAGCATTGGAAAGGGCACAGAGAAGATTTGCCAGGATATTGTCTAGTATGGAGGGAAGGTCTAATGGGAAAGGCTGACAGACTTGAGGCTGTTTTTATTAGAGAAAAGATGAAGAATGGCTTAATAGAGGCATATAAGATGATCAGAGGATTAGATAGAATGGACAGTGTGAGCCTTTTTCCTCAGATAGAGATAGCTAGCAGTGGGGACATAGCTTTAAACTGAGAGGTGAATATTATAGAACATAGAACACTACAGCACAGAACAGGCCCTTCGGCCTTCGATGTTGCGCCGACCAATATAAAAAGCAATGACCCTCCAAACTAAACCATTCCCTTCTCTTCCATAGACTTATCAACTAACCTCTTAAACGCCACCAAACTCGGCGCATCTACAACTGCTGCAGGCAGGGCATTCCACTCCCGAACCACCCTTTGGGTAAAGAACCTACCTCTGATATCCGTCCTATAACTATCACCCCTTAATTTAAAGCTTGGTCCCCTCGTGCTAGCTTTCTCCATCCTAGGAAAAAGGCTATCACTGTCCACCCTATCTAAACCTCTAATCATCTTATATGTTTTGATTAGGTCCCCTCTTAGCCGCCTCCTTTCTAACGAAAATAACCTCAAATCCCTCAGCCTCTCTTCATAAGACCTGCCCTCCATACCAGGCAACATCCTGGTAAACCTCCTCTGTACCTCTCCAATGCCTCCACATCTTTCTTATAATGTGGGGACCAGAACTGCACACAATACTCCAAGTGCGGCCGCACTATAGTTTTGTACAGTTGCAACATGACGTTGCGGCTCCAAAATTCAATCCCCCTACCAATAAAAGCTAAGACTCCATATGCCTTCTTAACAACCTTCTCAACTTGACTGCCTACTTTCAGGGATCTATGCACATATACACCAAGATCCCTCTGTTCATCAACACTATTAAGAATCCTACCATTATCCCTATACTCTACACATTTATTATTCCTGCCATAGTGCATTACCTCACACTTTTCCACATTAAACTCCATTTGCCACCTCTCGGCCCAGCTCTGCAACTTGTCTAAGTCCCTCTACAAACTATAACACCCCTCTTCACTATCTACCACTCCACCGACTTTAGTGTCATCTGCAAATTTACTGATCCATCCCTCAATACCCTCATCCAGATCATTTATAAAAAATTACAAACAGCAGGGGCCCCAAAACAGACCCCTGAGGCACACCACTTGTCACCGAACTCCACGATGAATACCTCCCATCAACCACCACCCTCTGTCTTCTATCTGCTAGCCAATTCCTAACTCAATTAGCTAAATCACCTTCTATCCCATACATCTGCATTTTCTGCAGAAGTCTTCCATGGGCCACCTTATCAAACGCCTTACTAAAGTCCATTATAGGACATATATCAGTAGGTTCTTAACTCAGTAGTCAGGGTGTGGAATGCCCTGCCTGCAACAGTAGTGGAGTGGCCAACAGTGAGGGAATTTAAATGGTTATTGGATAAACATATGGACAATGTTAGATAGTATAGGTTAGATGAGCTTTGGCTTGGTTTCAGAGGTGCAACAAAGAACAAAGAACACAAGGGCCAAATGGTCTGTACTGCACTGCAATGTTCTATTCCACACAGACACACCCATTCCATACACACATACGTTGATTATGACCCGTTTTCTGTAAATGCTGACTGCTGTCAATGTTCAGCATGTTTAGTTTAGATTGCCAGTATCTGCAGTATTTTGTAGTTTACTGAGCAATGTTTAGAAGTTGTGTTTTAAAGAAAAGAACAGTGATAAAATTAGCTATTATGTTCTAAAGAAAATTTTGATGTCATTCTGTTACCTTACATTCTAGGCAAATATTGAAGACTAAATCATTTCATTCATTTTAGCTGTGAATAAAATATTAGAGGAGAGAGTATGGGACAGCCACCAGGAGTCTGTCGAGTTTAGTGACAAGGATAAGGTTTTCACCAGCAGATGAACTGAGATTGGTAAAATTACAGAGATGATACGGTGAATATAGAGTCAGATATGCACCCTGGTATCCAAGATTCAGAACAGTTTGTTTGAGCTGGGGAGGTACAGAGATAGCACTAAGGGAATGGAATATGTAGCAGAATGAAAACAATGGCTATGAGGTGGGGTTGAGTAAACTAGGGCTGTTCCCTCTGGAAAGACAGGTTGAGGGGGTGACCTAGTAGAAATTAATAAAATTATGATGGGCATAGATAGGGTGAACAGTTGGAAGCTTTTTCCCAGGTTAGAAATGACAAATGCAAGGGGACACAAGTTTAAGGTAAGGGGGCAAGGCTCAATATGGATATACAGGGGACATAATTTTAGAGGGTGGTGGGGCCCTGGAATACACTACTAAGCAAGGTGGTGGAGGCAGACACACTAGGATCATTTAAAATTAGTTAAATAGCCACAAACAGATTGGGAATATAGGGATACAGATGATCTAGATAGGAAAACATTATCAGTACAGGCTTGGCAGGCCGAAGAGTCTGTTCCTGTGCCATGTTGTTCTTTATTCTTTTATCATCTTCCTAAGATTTAAAATTTGATATCCAATTTAGGAGGGGTTTGATGTTACTGTGTTCTCAGCCCCCTATTATACTCCTTATACACCTATGACTGTGGCCAAATTCCCCTCCAACTTGATATTCAAGTTTGCCAATGACACCACCATATAGTGGGTCAGATCTCAATGAAGAGATAGAGAAAAGGGTGAATTGGTGCAATAATTATAATCTCTCCCTCAATGTCAATAAAATGAAGGAAATAGTCAGACTTCAGAGAGCATAGTAAAGAACATACCCCTGTCTACATCAATAAAGATGAAGGAGAAATGGTCAACAGCTTCAAGGTTTTAGGTGTTCAGATTACTAACCTATCCTGGTTCCTCCACACCAACACTAAAGTTAAAGAAGGCCCACTAACGCCTCTAATTTCTCAAGAAGCTAATGAAATCTGGCATAACTGCTACAACTCTTACCAACTTTTACAGATGCACCATAGGAAGAATTCTTTATTGTTGTATCACAGCTTGGTACGGATCCTGTTCCGTCCAAGACTGCAAGAAACTACAGAGAGGTGAACAAAGCCCTGTCCTTCACACGAACTAGCCTCCCACCCATTGACTCTGTCTACATTTCCCACTGCCTCAAAAGCATAATTAAAGGACCCCATGAACCCCAGACATTTTCTCTTCTGCCTTCTTTCATCAGGAAAAAGGTACAAAGGTCTGATATCACTTACCAACTGACTCAAAAACAGCTTCTTTCCTGCTGCCATTAGACTTTTGGATGGACCTACCTTGAACCAAGTTGATATTTCTCCGCACACTACATTCTGCACCCTCTCCTTTTCTACTCTATATACACAGTATGCTGTATAACATGCAAAAAACTTCTCACTGTAATACAAGTGACAATAAATCAAATAAATTAGTACATGAACTCGAGGCTCAGATCAATGAGAGTGATTAACACAACTATGGAGAAATTAAACCAAAATCTAGACATAAGCTGTGAAGGGTTTTGCACTGATGTAATACTCACTTTACATTACCCTATAAAAACATAACTAGGAGCAGAAGTAAGCTTTCTGGCCTCTCAACTCTTCCTCCATTCAATAAGGTCATGGTTGATCTTTTCATGGACTCAGCTCCACTTATCCCCCACCCCCATTCACAACAATCCTTAACTCCTTTACTGATCAAGAATGTATCTATCTTTGCCTTAAAACCGTTCAACGAAATAGCCTCAACTGCTTCACTGGACAGGAAATTCCAGATTCACAACCCTGTGTGTGAAGAAGTTCCTTCTCAACTTAGCCCTAAATCTGCTTCCCCTTATTTTGAGGTTATGCCCCATAGTTCTAGTTTGACCTGCCAGTGGAAGCAAGCACCCTGCTTCTATCTTCTTATCTATTCCCTTCATAATCTTGAATGATTCTGTAAGATTTCCCCTCATTCTTCTGAATTCCAATGAGTATAGCCTCAGTCTACTTAGTCTCTGCTCATAAGCCAAGCCTCTCAACTCTAGAGTCAATCTAGTGACTCTCCTCTACACCCTTTCCAGTACCAGTACATCCTCTCAAAAGGAGAGGAAACCATATATGGTACTCTAGGCATGGCCTCACCAGCACCTTATACGACTGCAAAATAACCTCCTGCTTTAAACTCCATCCTTCTGCAATGAAAGACAAAATTTAATTTGCCTTCTTAATTACTTATTACATTGGCAAACCAACTTTGTGATTCCTGCACAAGGACAACCAGGTCCCTCCGCACAGCGGAGCACTGCAATTTTTTATCATTTAAATAACAAAACATTTTGCTGTTATTCCTACCAAAATGGATGACCTCCCATTTACCAACATTGTACTCCATCTGCCAGACCGTTGCCTCCTCCCTCTGCAGACTTTTGGTATCCTCTGCACACTTTGCTCTACCGCTCACCTTAGTGTCAACTGAAAATTTTGACAATTTGAAAGTCACCAGGAAAAGTGGGTTTAAGTTTAGCTAAAAACATTGTCTTGCAATCATACTGAGCCAGACTTAATCCAAAGTTGCAATTCCAAGATATAACAGAGCCATTAAACAAGAAAATATTACTGAATTTGTACTAGACAGCTTTCTAGCAGCAATTACATGGCTTTCAGTGTATAAGTCACACTAAAGATGTTGGGCCTTAAGAGGGAGGAAGCAGAAGGGATTGGGAGAAAATTCTGGAGCTTTATGTACCAACAGTGGGATAAGCCACTGAAGCAATATTTAGAGGAAAAAAGGAAAGTGACAATTTTAAACGTGAAGGTTTGATGGATGTCAGTGTTTGGCAGTGAGCACAAAATGATAGGTGAATAGGACTTGGACAAATCAGGATACAACAGGACATTAGTTAGACTCCAGTTGTTGCACTGTGTATTCCTGAACTCTATTATAGGATCTGTATTGGGGCCTTGGAAAGGGGCACTGCAAACTCTCAAGACAGGGATAGAGGACAGAATTAACATTGGGCTTTACACTAAGATTAACTGGACATCTAAGGGGTGCTTGCTCAACTAAGAAAGCCTGAATGTAAAAAAAGTGAAACATTGTCTTCATTAGTGATTAGAGGCAGCAGTCATTAGCACTGCTCCCTCACAGCACTAGGGACCCAGATTCAATTCCTGACTTGGGTCAGTCTGTTTGGAGTTTACAGATTCTGTCTGCATAGGTTTCCTCCAGGTGATCTGATTTCCTCCCACATTCTGACAGACATGCTGGTTAGATGCATTGACCCAAACAGACACTGGAGTGTGGCAACTAGAGGAATTTCACAGTAACTTCACTGCTGTGTTAATGCAAGCCTTACTTGGAACTAATTAATAAACTTTAGTTATGTTAAGTCACTAGAACAAAAGTCACGAGCAAGTCCAATCTAGTGTCATCAGACTATGGTGACAGGGAATATGAGAAAACCAGTTAAGATCCCACGAGCACAAATAGATCAAAATATCCTTCTACACACACTTCTCACCCTTTTAGAATCTCACCTACAAGCAACAGAGCATCAGGACTTATTGTTTCAATGCTGTTTATTAGAAAATTCAGCTTCAGTGCACTTTATTCACATGGTAAATTAAAAAATAAAAGTGTCCATTATCATAATTGGACAGACAGACAAACATTCAAAAGAGAAACACAGGGGAACCAGGAGGAAGATCACAGGAGGTAGGACAGCAGCTCTCAGCTTAACTCTTCAGTTGTCGAGCGTATGCTTCATGTAATCGCAGTTTATACTCTGTAATAGAGACAGCATTGTCAGACTGACATTCTCCCTATAGACATTCTAGCAGGAGCAGCAAGCAGAAACCACAACTGAAATTTCACCCTGCACTCAGGGAGAAACAATAAAAAAACCACAAGAAACATCTTACTGGTCACCAACATTGAGACATCACTTCAAGGGGACATTGCAAATTTAAAACAAGGGTGAGGAAATATATCCTGTTTTATCAAACAGACAACAAACAGATTCAATGCACAAAGTCTGACAGCATCAAAATTACCTTTCATTTCCTTTCCACCCATCTCACTGATGCACTTAAATTGGAATGGCTGGGGTCTGTACACAAAGCAGTCACTTCATAAGTAAGAGATGTTCTGCTTCCATCAGAAATTATAATCCAATATCTCTAATAGAATCACTCCATTCATCTATCCTGAAATCCCCAAACATCAACAAAAATTGGGTTGTTTCAGTTAGAACTTATTTCTGGGATCCCAACAATTTCAATTTGATTCACCCCATGTAACAAAAGCTGGCAACATCCTCACAATTTCTTATCCAGATCTGGTCATGTGGAAAGTTGCTCAGGTATGTCCTGTACACAAGTAGGACAAATCCAACCCAGCCAATTCCTGCCCTGTTAAGTTTATCTGCAATCATCAGCAAAATGATATGGGTCATTAAGAGTGCTACCAAGCAGCACTTACCCAGCAATAAGAGATGAAAGTGACTGCCCTTGACATTAAGGCAACACTTGACTGAGTATGGCATCAAGGAGCCATTTACTACAGCTAATCCATCTAATCTGCATATTTGAGCACAGGAGAAAACTCAGTCATTCGAGGCTGGAATTGAACCTGGGTCCCTGACACTGAGGCCCTCTAAGTCAAACCAAATAAATTAAGTTAAGACAAAGTAAAAGGGGCAGCTCCCCAAAAGGAAAGGGACCAGCCCAAACAAAATACAAAGGAAACTTAAGAAACACCAAATATTAATGCTAACAACCACTGAGTCTCAGCAGGAGTGAAGTCAAATGGAAGTTGGGGGGGTAAACTCTGCAGTCATCTAAAAAGGATGATGGATGTGTTTGTTGGTCAGCAATTTTAGTGTCAGGACATGACTCAGTTTTTCAGCATTGTGTCCTCCTCTTCAGCTGCTTCATCAGAAAGAGGATATTCACTGATATGTACATAATGCTCAGCACCATTTTTAACCAGATATTGAAGCAGTCCATGTCCAAATGCAATAACACATGGACATCATTCAGCCTTACATTAAGTGACAAACAAAATTTGCACCACCAACTGCCTGGCAAGGATCACCTCCAGCAAGAAAATCTAACCATCACTTCTTGACATTCAATGGCATAACTGTCACTGAATTCCCCATGATCAGCACATTGAAGGTTACTACAGGAAACTAAAGCTATACGAATACTGTGACTTTTTCCACAGAATATAGGTGTTGCTTGCTAGGTCAGCATTTATTATGGAGTTATAGTTATACAGGTTTATAGCATGGAAACAGGCCATTTGGCCCACCTTGTCCATGCTGCCCTTCTTTAAAACCCTGAGGCTAGTCTCAATTGCCTGCATTTGGCCCTACCCCTGTGTACCCAACTTACCCACATAACTGTCCAAATGCTTTTTAAAAGACAAAATTGTACTTGTCTCTACTACTATCTCTGGCAGCTTGTTCCAGACACTCATCACCCTCTGTGAAAGAACTGCCCCTCTGGACACTTCTGTATCTCTCCCCTCTCACCTTAAACCTATGCCTTCTAGTTTTAGACTCACTATCTTTGGAAGAAGATACTGACTTTCTAGCTGATCTATGACCATCATTATTTTATAGATCTCTATAAGGCCACCCCTCGGCCTTCTCTGCTCCAGAGAAAAGAGTCCCAGTCTATCCAACCCCTCCTTGTAACCCAAACTATCAAATCCCAGTAGCATCCTAGTAAATCTCTTCTGCATTCTTTCTAGTTTAATAATATTCTTTTTATAATCGTGTGACCAGAACTGCAAGTGTAGCTCTACCAATGTCTTGTACAATTTCAACAAGACATTCCAACTCTTGTATTCTTGTTCTGACTAATGAAACCAAGCACGCCAAATGTCTTCTTCACCAAGACGTTTTGAACTTGGGTCCTATTGCAAAATAGAAACACACAGTAGCCCAACTGCGCACTGCAAGATTCCACAATGACATCTGAAGTTATTAGATCACCTGTTTTGATTGTTGGTTTGGGGCTGAATATTATTCAGGTCACAAAGAATGCACTTCAATGAATAGTCTGTGTGACCTTGAATTCTATTTTGAGAAAGGAGCCAGGTCCTTAGTTTAACACATTGTCTATCCCTAATTGCTCAATAAGGCTTTTGTGAGCTGCCTTCCTGAACTACTGCAGTCCACTGCAACACCAAGAGGCTGGGAATTCTGTGACAAACTTCCTGACTCCCTGAAGCCTGCCCACAATCTATACAAGATAAATTAATGGAATATACTCCAATCGCTTAGACAAGTGCAACTTTCTGACATTCTCCATCACTGACACATTGTGACACTCTTGCCACATTGACCAAGGCTCTTTTAACAGCACTTTCTAGACCTGCAACTTTACCATCATCTAGAAGGTCAAGGACAGATAGCCATAAACACATCTGCAAACCATTCTCCCCCCCCACCCCCACACAATAAGTCACTCACCATCTGCACTTGGAAATAGATTGACTGCAGTGGTTCCAGAAGTTAACATACTGCTGGCATTGGAAGAGTGACAGCACAGTAATTGCAGTGTGACTCCCAAGAGGATACCTAGAAATAAATCCTCTCAGGCTGATTGCAGGAGGTTTAAACAAGTGCTTACCTTGCTGATTAGACCATAGTTGAGCTGCAGCAACATTCAGGGGGCTTTGCACATTTGGTTCTATTGGGGAGCAGAAGAAACAGAAAAAAGTTAATTAGATTTGGGGTCAGATACAGACAACAACTTTGCTTCTCCACTTAGACCAACATTTATTTTTAATTCAGGAGTGATTGTCAAACCCTCCAGGAGATCCAAATACAGTTGGCCATACATGCCCCCAGATTGCTCTGTATGATCCAGTAGGATGTTCCCCTGTCATCAATCCCAGCTTCTGACATTCAAATATACTAACATTACAGGAAGATTATTCAAGCTTTTTTGAATTATCTAGCCCACACTGTCCTTTTACCAGGAATATTCATTTCCTTGAATGCAAATCAAGCCCTCAGTCACTGTCAGATGTAGTATTGGTTTCAGCCTCCAGGAACTGCATCTTATGACACCCATCCCTCCCACGTCTGTCTTGATCGCCAATCCATTTGGATTTCACAAAAAGCTTCAGGTCTCACCTCAAACAAGTTTGGAGTGTCTGAATCAAATAATACCCAAAAGGCTGCTGTAGAATAACAGCTCCAAGTAGCCAGTTCTAACAACAGATTAGATGATATGGAGATGCTGGTGTTGGAGTAGGGTGGACGAAGGAGCTGGAGGAGGGGTGGGGTGGCTGAAGGAAGAGGAGGAGTGGTTGGAGCAGGGTGGACAAGGAGGAGCACTCCAACAGCTTGTGATTTCAAATTTCCCTACTGGACTGTAACCTGGGTGTCATGTGGCCTCTCAGTGCCAATTGATTAGACAACATTCCTATTGATTAGTTCTAGAGAATAGCCCTTTAAGTGTGGAGAGTGGGCAAGAGGGGAAGTACTGGCAAAAAACTGAAAAACACTTTTGCCAGTTCCCACAGTGATAACGAATGCAGAATGGTTCTCCTACTGTTTGCAACTCCATGTTCTTCCCAAACCTCGCTTCAGTGTTTCCATGGTAAATCTGAATTAGCGGAGATCAAACCAGTTATTTCATCTGCCCTGATTTTAGGCATCAGGAAGGCAAGTTCCTTAAGCACAAAAGGAGTGCATCAGATCAGGGCTTTAATCCTGAACACTTGTGCTCAGCATTTTATTTTTTCACTGACTGATTTTATTTGCACTTAAAATAAAAATCAAACAAACAAATTAGCAAACTCCTTTAATCTACAGGATTCATTCTGATCTACCAAGATGCTGGGAGAGATTGGTTGGAGGGCAGGGGTGCACTGTGGTGTTATTTCAGGTCTGACCAGAGCTAGCACCACCCAGCAATTTCCTCTTCCAGACCGCAGGGGAGAGGTGGGCAGGAGTTGAGGGGGCCAAAAATAAAATGACTGCAAGCAAGTGAGGTAGGTTTTATCAAATCAGAGATAACAATGTCTAGAGAAAACAGGCTTTGACAAAATATACCATGCCCCGAGTCTAGAGCCCCTAGCCAGGGCAAACATGCATTCGGCCTCCTGTGAAGCATATAAAATTCTTACAGGGCTCCACAATGAGATCAGTCCTCATTCTGAATTCCAGAGAATATGGCCCAGAATTCTGTCATCTTTTGCTGCACACCCTCTGAGAAAAGATTTACTTATCAGAGAGGAATTGCAAAGATTGGTAGGAATGTTATAACTGGCTTTATTCTCTGGAGAATGAGAGCTCATCTCATTCAAGTATACAGAATTCTTAGAGCTTCACCACATCGATGCAGGAAAGGTGTTCCTCCTGGTTAGGCGGTGTCTAGAACCAGGGGACACAGTTTCAAAATAAAAGGCAGGCCTGGGAGTGATACGAGCAGCAATTCCTTCATTCAGAGGCTAGTGTCTTCACAATTGCCTGCCCCATAGAACAATGGAGGCTCAATCATTGAGCACATGCAAGGTAAAAATGGATAGATTTCTGGAAACCAAAGACATCAAGGAATATGGGAAGAGTGGAAAAATGGCACTGATACATGATTTAGTTTTATGGTAGGACAGACTCAAGGAGCCAACTGGCCTACTTCTGCTGTCATTTCCCATTTAGAAGCAGCAATCAGATGCTGGATTTAAAGAGATCTCATCTCTATTGGAGATGCCCTGTCAATGATTGGCACAGCTCACCAGGGAGAGTTAGCTGAGATCTACAGTACAGAACTCAAAATTCTTACCTCCCAGTAAACTCTGAATTGACAGCAGGATTGTCCTGACATCATAAAGTGCTGACCATTTGTCTTTGAGAATATCCAGGCAAATATTCCCTTCTCCATCTACGTTTGGATGGTAGCAGGAAGTGAGGAACTTCACAGTTGGGGGGTTGTATGGGTAGCCACTGGGAAACTCAAGCGACAGCTTGTACCTCAAGCCTTCGTAAACCTGCAAAGGACAAACCCAGAGAGATTGTTCACCACTAGGTGTGCATATGTATATGAAGCTAGACAAATCCAGAGCTACACCAATAAGGAAGAATAAGTCATTCAACCTCTCAAAGCTGCTCCATTCAATAAGACCACAGCTGATCTCCACTTCATGTTTCTGTCCACCTCAATAATCTTTCACCCCCTGATCAATCAAGAATCAATTCCTCCCTTTAAAAAGGCTCTTCTACCACCATCTTTTCAGAAAAGTTCCAAAGACTCAACTCTCAAAGTCTCTCCTCATCTCTCAAATCATAGAAACCCTACACTCCAGGAAGAGGCCCTTCAGCCCATCGAGTCTGCACTGACCACAATCTCACCCAGGCCCTACCCCCATATCCCTACACATTATACCCACAAACCCCTTTGAGAGGTTTTAGGGGGATTGAATTTCAGAGGCGCAACGTCATGTTGCAACTATACAAAACTCTAGTGCGGCCGCACTTGGAGTATTGTGTGCAGTTCTGGTCCCCACATTATAAGAAAGATGTGGAGGCATTGGAGAGCGTACAAGAGGTTTACCAGGATGTTGCCTGGTATGGAGGGCAGATCTTATGAGGAGAGGCTGAGGGATTTGAGGTTGTTTTCATTAGAAAAGGAGGCAAAGACCTTATCGAAACATATAAGATGATTAGAGGTTTAGATAGGGTGGACAGTGATAGCCTTTTTCCTAGGATGGAGAAAGCTAGCACAAGGGGACACAGCTTTAAATTAAGGGGTGATAGTTATAGGACGGATATCAGAGGTAGGTTCTTTACCCAGAGGGTGGTTAGGGAGTGGAATGCCCTGCCTGCGGCAGTTGTAGATGCGCCAAGTTTGGTGGCGTTTAAGAGGTTAGTAGATAAGTTTATGGAAGAGAAGGGAATGGTTTAGTTTGGAGGGGCATTGCTTTTTTTTCATAATTGATCGGCGCAACATCGAAGGCCAAAGGGCCTGTTCTGCGCTGTAATGTTCTATGTTCTATGCTCTATGAATCCCTCTAACCTACACATCTCTGGACACTAAAGGGTAGTTTCTAAATGGGTAACAATTTATTTCTTAAAAAATGACTCCAAGTCTAGACTCCTCACAAAAAGGAAATATCCTCTCCATAGTCATCCTGTCAATACACCTCAGGTTAAACGTTTTGATCAAGTCACCTCTTACTCTTCTTAACTCTAGTAACCACAAGCCCAGACTGTTCAACCTTTCCTCAACTGGGCAGCAGTGGTTAGCACTGCTGCCTCATAGCGCCAGGGACCTACATTCAATTCCAGTCTCAGCTGACTAACTGTGGGAGGAAACCCACATAAAGATGTGCAGGTTAGGTTGACTGGCAATGCTAAATTGACTGTAGAGTCAGGGGATTAGCAGGATAAATGTGCTGGTTACAGAAATAGGGCCTCAATGGGCCAAATAGCTTCTTTCTGCCTTGTAGGAATTCTATGATTCATAAGACAACCCATCAATTCCAAGTATTAACCTTCTACCAACACATTTACATCCTTCTTTAAGAAAAGAAACCAATATTGTATACGATACCCCAGATGTGGCCTCATCAATGCCATGTACAACTGAAAGATAACCTCCTTATTCATCTATTAAGTTTCCCTTACAATGAATGATAACATTTGATTAGCTTTCCCAATTACTCGCTTATACCTGTATGCCAGCCTTTTGATATCCAGACACAGGTCCCCAGATCGACTCTGCATCTTAAAGTTCTCAAATCTCTCTTTTTTATTCTTCCTGTTAAAATGGACAATTTCCCATTTGTCCACACTACACTGTTTGCAGGACATTTAACCACTCACTAAAACCTTATCACAACTTATTTTTTCCTTTTTGTGTCATCAGAAAATTTAGCAACCACCTCTTATCCAAGTCATTTATTTATATTGTTATTATCCCACCTCAGGAAGTTTGTTCCCCAACCCAGCACTCAGTTCTAAAACATTAAAAGCAGTTTGACAAAGGCGGGTCACTCACTGACCGTTCCAGCAGCGCCATCAATGGTTCCAATCCACCGGAATAGATTGTCTGATTCAGGAAAAGCAGAAATTCCTTTGTGACCGGACATCTAAAAGTCAAAACAGGAAATCCTCTTAACAATTTCATTTAAAAAAGACGCACACGTGTTAGTTTTCAACAAAAAACATTGTAAAAATCTGACAGAATTTGCACTCACTCAGATAGCTATTATATATAATATGCTGCAAGTGGCTGCCACCAGAGTGTTATGACAGTGGGAGACTGTGGGATCTACATTACTTGCGTCTGTACAGAGTGATCACAACTAAGCTACGAAAGAGGTTGATATTCTCTTCAGCTGGCAGGCAGGACACTCATCTTCTGATCGAAGCACAGCATCAGTTTGTGACGTTACCAAAATAGCCACAGAAAGTGGCAAGAGAAGGTACCTCCATGGTCTGTCTAGGCTCCTACACAAGGACACCATGCCGGGCAACATTGACCAAGCTTTACCTCAAATGCAGCCTGATGTAACATAAGCAGACGTGTTACCGCAGCTCATTCAGTCCAACAAGGTTCAGGAGCTGCAGCTAAAGCTTCGATCCTGTCTCCCTAGGGACCAATGCCCTCGGATTAGAAGAATCATCTGAACAAAATTAAATTTAAAACTACAATCACTCGCAAATGAGAGGCAAAAAAAAACCAACAAAAATACTGACTCACCATCAGAGTCATCAGCTCCTGTTGCAATCTGCAATAGAGATACCAACAGTTTCAAACAGGATTGTGCTCTAATCACATTGCAGCCCGATAATCCCCCCAGCCCCAGAGACCCTCACGGTCTCTCTCCCCCCAGCCCCAGAGACCCTCACGGTCTCTCTCCCCCCAGCCCCAGAGACCCTCACGGTCTCTCTCCCCCCCAGCCCCAGAGACCCTCACGGTCTCTCTCCCCCCCAGCCCCAGAGACCCTCACGGTCTCTCTCCCCCCCAGCCCCAGAGACCCTCACGGTCTCTCTCCCCCCCAGCCCCAGAGACCCTCACGGTCTCTCTCCCCCCCAGCCCCAGAGACCCTCACGGTCTCTCTCCCCCCCAGCCCCGAGACCTCACGGTCTCTCTCCCCCCCCCCACCCCCCCAGAGACCCTCACGGTCTCTCTCCCCCCCCACCCCCCAGCCCCCAGAGACCCTCACGGTCTCTCTCCCCCCCACCCCCCAGCCCCCAGAGACCCTCACGGTCTCTCTCCCCCCCACCCCCCCAACCCGAGACCCTCACGGTCTCTCTCCCCCCCCCCCCCCCCCCCCCCCACCCCAGAGACCCTCACGGTCTCTCTTTCCCCCCCCCCCCCAGACCCGAGAACCCTCACGGTCTCTTCCACCCCCCCCCCCCCAGCCCCAGAGACCCTCACAATCTGTCGGGCACTCACCGCTTGGACACCGAGCCCCGAGCGATGGCGGTGCCGCTCTCATTGCCTTTCCGGACGGCTCCTGATCCAGCGGCGGCGGGGTCCACATTCTGGGCCATTCTGCCTGGGCACTGCCGTTCTGAGTGTCTCTCCGCCCACTCACCTCTGTCCGCTTCGCCTGGCTGTCTGTCTAGATCTGGGTGTGTGAATGTCCCTCTCGCTGTATTTGTGTCTCAGTGTGTCGTGATTTCTCGATCTATCTCTGTGTAGATTTCTCTCTCGGACTGTCTCCCTATCTGTCTCCCCAGGCGTGTAGATCTCGCTCAGTCGTGGGTGTGTGTAGATGTCTCTCCCGGTGTCTCAGTGGGTCTCTCTGTCTCTCCCTGTGTCTTGGTGCGTCTCTCTCTCTCCCGGTATCTCAACGGGTCTCTCTCTCTGTCTCTCCCAGTCAGTGTCTCTCCCGGTGTGTCGGTGGGTCTGTCTATGTCTCCCGGTGTCTCAGTAGGTCTCTCTCGGTGTATCTTTCTCTGCCTCTCCCAGTCAGTGTCTCAGTGGGTCTCTGTCTCTCTCTGTGTGAGAAGCTTGTTCCCGCCCGCCGGTTATTTGAATTTTACTCCCGTGAACACTTCACCAATCAAATATCAGTTTACATTTAATTCCGCCAATCAGCCGCAGCTATTTTTCTACTTGTGTCCTGGCAACGGATTACGTCACAAAGGTGACCAATTACAAACAATGACTGGAACCGAGTTCATCTGGGACCTGATTGGTGCACTGGCTGTGTTCTAAATAGCTCTGATTGGTTCACTGACTGCGCTCCAGATAGCTTTGATTGGTGCATTGGCTGTGTTCTAAATGGTTCTGATTGGTGCACTAGCGATATTCCAAATGGCTCTGATTGGTGCATTGACTGTGTTCCAAATAGCTCTGATCGGTGCAGTGCCTGTATTCTAAATGGCTGATTGGTTCACTGACTGTGCTCTAAATAGCTCTGATTGGTGTACTGGCTGTGTTCTTAATGGCGTTTGGTGCACTGGCTATGTTCTAAATAGCTCTGATTGGTGCATTGGCTATGTTCTAAATGGCTCTGATTGGTGCATTGGCTATGTTCTAAATGGCTCTGATTGGTGCACTGACTGTGTTCCAAATGGCTCAGATTGGTGCATTGGCTGCATTCTACATAGCTCTGATTGGTTCACTGACTGCGCTCTAAATGGCTCTGATTGGTGCATCGGCTGTGTTCTAAATAGCGCTGATTGGTTCACTGACTGCGCTCTAAATGGCTCTGATTGGTGCATCGGCTGTATTCTAAATGGCTGATTGGTGCACTGGCTATGTTCTAAATGGTCTGATTGGTGCGTTGACTGTGTTCTAAATGGCTCTGATTGGTGCATTGACTGTGTTCTAAATGGCTCTGATTGATGCAATGAGCCACCTATGATTCTGATTGAATCATAGAATTCCCACGGTGCAAAAGGTCATTCAGTCCATCAAGTCTGCACCAACAATCCTACCCAAACCTTATCCCTGTTACCTCATGCACTTACCCTGCTAGTACTCCCTGACACTGAAGGGCAATTCAGCATGTCCAAATAACCTAACCTGTACATGTTTTCAACTGCGGAAAGAAACCAGAGCATTCAGAGGAAACCTACACAGACATAGGGGAATGTGCAAACTCCACACAGACAGTCACCCAAGACTGAATTGAACCTGGGTCCCTGGCGCTGTGAGGCAGCACTGCTAACCATTGGGATTGGTGCACTGAGCTAACTGTGTTCTGATTGGCACACTGGGTTACCAGCTGTACTTTAATTGGTTAAAGTTGAAGTATTAGAAAACTTGGATATGTCTCCAATTTAAAAATGAATGGATGCACAGCATCCAACAATACTGCGAGAATAAGGGTGAAAATTGCCTAGGCATACGCCATAAGCTTCTAATCTTCCGTACATACAGGAATGATGCCTGAACATTGGATGTAAGCAACTACAGACCAACCTGTTCAACAAATGTGAATTTATTAAGGAAAGTCACCATTGATTTGTTAAAGGCAAATCTGTTTAACCTCTGTTTTTTTTGGTGAAATATAGGAGGGTGTTGATTTGTAGGGTAGTGCACAGGGACTCCCAAAAGCACTTGACAAAGTGACACATAAAATGTTTGACATCAGAGCCCACAGAATAAAAGGCAACACAACTATAAAGTTATAGTGGTGGACAGTTGTTCAGAATGGAGGAATATATATAATGGGAAGGCCTGGGTAAGATACTCTATCAGAGAATCAGTGTAGATTCAATAGGCCGAATAGCCTCTTCTGCACTATGGGAATTCTATGATTCTGTAATCTAATTAGCATATAGAACATAGAACA